>OMPJ01010761.1:0-15005 GCA_900312935.1 Carapus acus
GTAGATACACACGGGCAGTCTGACCTCGCCCCCTCTCTCTCTCGCCCTCACTCTCTCCCTCACACACACACACACACACAAAGCAGGCCTGATTCTGTTGTTACGAAGTAAACATGTTTGCTTCTTTGTCACAGTATTTAATGTCAATCATGCAATTAGCGGTGGAGAGCGCTTGGCCCTGTCGGTGGCTGTATTAAACATGTGGAACATCTCCGTTCTCCGTTTTCTCTCTGCTCCCATTTAGTGATCTCAGCATGAACCCCGAGCGTCTGCCACTCTCTCACCGCTGGCAAGTTGGCAACAACCTGTAATCGGGGCCGGAGAGGCAGAGGGAGAGGAACCTTTTCCCCAGAGGGCTCGTGCGTGGAATCACAAAGACGATGACACCAAGGACGTCTCGTGACGTCTCTCCATTTTGTCTCCATTTTGTCTATTGTGCAGAGAGAAGAGAGGCAGGGCGTTGCATCGTCCAACCGCGACGCTGAGGATTTGATGCACCTACTGGCCTGAGGTGCCGAAGCAGGGGAATCACACGTCCCCTCTCAGCTTCTCCTCCCTTCGGATTTAGTGTGCTTTGTTTGCATTCTGTCTCCTGTTTCCACTGGATTGAGGTTGTCTGATCTCGCAACGCAAACCACCAAACGGACAGAGCGGGAACCCATCAGACATCAAACTACCCCCTCCAACGACAGGAAAATCAACTTTGCCACTTGATCCTCGTTGATTTGTTTGTTTTCTTCGCAACCTGCACTGCCCTCATGTCAAACCATCCAAAAAGCGAAGTCAAAGCCAGTGTTTTGCTTGGTAGCAGGTCTGGATCGAGTTCGCAGCACAAACAAACGGCTGCAGAGTCCAGCTCGCTAATCAGATCAATGGGGCCTAGGCGGGCCTTGGCCACCCGACATTTGACCCCAGCACAAACAGGAGCTGAGCGGCCGAGGCCCTGCTGCCGCCAAGAATTCTACCACAGGTGAAAACAGACGAGAGGCAACGTGGACGGGAAGCGTTCTTCACACTAATCCCTCAAAGTCTGCAAATGCAAACGCTGAGTGCACATAAAGGTAATGGGAGTAAGATTGGATTACCTCCGGCAGGCTGAATCTCAAAGTTGATATCAGAGAAGCTCAAAGACAGAGGCCAGAGAAATACGGATGAAGTGAAGAATACAACTGACTCATAGAACTCCAACCCTGACTGCAGTCAAAACTGCATTTAAAAGTTCCAACAGCACCAAATATCCACCTTTGACGAAGCTGAGCTTGAGCTGGATGAGGAGGGAGCAGTTCATTGTATCCAACAATGCAGCGCTGCCACTTCAAAGCAGCGCTCAGACCTGGTGTACAAAAACAAAACTTGTGTTTATTGTTAAGGCTTTCTGAAAAATGGCCTTATCAACTCCCACTCTCTCATTCCAACCTTAGGAATCCCGGCCCCACAACCCTCTGTGTGCCTGCTGCAACCGACAACTTGCACCACGAGTAGTGAAGCCAGCGATTGAGCCGTGGTGCTTGGGGGGGCACAGGCATTATTAGCAGCTAAAAAAAGCTTATGTGCTGTTTCAGGACAAGTTGGTGCTCCGCTGAAAACGGAAAGATAAGAAACAAGATACAACTTTTGCACAATGGAAACACCATCGGACATACAGTAACTATGCGCACGTAGGCACGCAGGCACACAGGCATGCACATGTACACACACACACAGGCATGTAGATGCACACACAGGCACGCACACACACACACAGCAGCCATAGGCACAGTGTTTACCCCTTAGATCAGGGGTGGGCAATTCATTTTTGCCAGGGGCCACATGAGAAACCTGAATTGTGTCAGAGGGCCACCAACTTTCATGCTCTAAATTAAATATTTTGAATAACTGGTACTATTAATCCAAATGTTTCCTGAATGTATGTTGTTTATGTTTAGCTTCACGTGGGCCGGACAGGGACGTACAAAGGGCCGAATGTGGCCCACGGGCCGCAGTTTGCCCAGGTACCCTTAGATGCCCATGTGGGGTCAAATAAATGAGCCCAGAGGTTGTTATTCTACAAAATCTTTAGAAGGAAAAAATTGTAATATAATCATAGTCTAGGTGTTCTTCATTAAACATGTTGACGACATGAGGCAATGTTTTTCTTTATTTATGTTGATTTCATTTTGAGAGGATTCGCAATACTTTGAAATTTTTAATTAGGGCCAAAAATGAGCCCACTTGTCAAAGAGTGTAGGTATTGGTAGGTTGTGCATCCAAGGGTTAAAACTACTACTACTCATCCTCAGTTACCATCACTATTACTACCATTACGACTCTTACTCAAGAAATGCAACACCTCTAACTACTACCACTGCTGATGATAATGACACAAAAAGCAAATGTAAAAGTGTAAGGTAAAACAAGACCGGAGAGAGAAAATAATGACATTTCTCCGTGCATGGTGATGAAACACCAGCGACCTATTAGAACCAATATATATTTCACCAATATATATTTCACACTCCAACAACCACACTCGTACACCTTGGAAATTGGAGGTCATCTCGGTGAGGGAGGCGTCTGCATCAAAAAGTGTTTTGTTGCCCTGATTGAAGGTTGTGCGACTGAGTCATGGCCGTGGCAAATTGTGATGAGAAGGTCTCGATCCAGCCGCCGACCCGTCCACTGCCTGGACACAAACGAGGGGCCGACGGGGGAAAAGCACAAAGTGGTGATCATATGGAAAAGTTTGTCCAACTCAGAAATGAGAGTGAGACTTTGTGGCCGACTTGACGCAACCTCGCCTTGGATGTTTCTTGCATCACCCTGGAGCAACACATTAAGAAGCCTCTCTCGCGCTTCTTGACTTGTCGTCCTCCTTCTCTGATCAGGTCCACACCGTACGTCTGTCACGGAGCAGTTTGGCGGACTGAACTCGGAGGCAGCCTGCAAGTTTGTTTTGGCCTTTTCGCAAACCGGCCGAAGGTGTGGACCATTGTGCGCGCTCCAAACCTCAACCTCAGCGGGCAGGCAAAGAATCAACACCGAGCTGTTTCCAAAGCCTGCGTTCCACCCTGCCAGTACACAACACGTCCGACAAGAGGTCCTGCCAGGTGGCGTGAATAGAACCACTGCCGTCCCCTTCCTGTGTCCCTGGCGGTGGACAGAGAGAGGAGGGGACATCGCCTGTCAGCGGGTCTGGCTGAGTGTTGTTCACGAGTGCGGATGGATGGATGGATGGATGGACGAAGTATTTTTGAGAACAGTTTGACGAGGTTCGTCTCTGTGCCAGATGTCTCCTTCCACGCATTTCCAGCTCTGTCCTCACCAGGTCTCACGTCACAGCGAATCTGTCATCGCACCTCCGCCGCATAAAACGCAACCTCGGCACTTTCCAATGTGTGTGTTTCTGCCTCCTTGTTTGTTTACCGCTGTTTATTTGTGTTAAACATTCACAGTTCACAGCTGTCTCTGTCCCTGCGTCCTGCCACAACGAGCCACCGGCTAGCGAGACTCTGACATGGCCTGCTTGGGATCAGATGAACGTTTGAAAAAAAAAAAAAGGAAGCGGCGACAGGCTCCTTTTCTTTCCATCGTGGCAGTAAATGACAGGACCGGCACTGACACACACACACACACACACACACACTTAGGGCTGGTAAGATCTGGTCATCAAGGACAGATTAGGAAATGTAACGTGATAATGACCTGAAATAACCTTTGGAGGGAATAAGAGAACCCAAAAACAACGATTATTACAGCCATTTCTGATTTTTCCAGTTCACACAGACAACATCCAAAGGCCAAAGTGAGAATTCAACACCGGCATTAAACCGGTTGCGAGCATTATTATCCTCAAATGAGTGCTGTGTATTTGTCCTCACGCACACAGATGTTGTGAACACATCCTGAGCACAGAGCAATCAGTCGCCCACAGGACCGGGCCTTTTCCACGGCAACAAACTCACTTCCGTCGCCCTTTGCCGTCTCTCAGTCCTGCATCATCGCAACAGTGACCTCAGCGCCACTTCTCTAACAGTGTATTGTCAACAAGGAATCAAAGTTGGAGGCTAAAACCCTCTCACCCCTCCTGGCACACACACACACACACACACACTCATAGCAAAACGTAGCGGTCTGGTTTGTGTTTCCACGCCAAACATCATGTGATCAGCACACATACCATCATCACCTCATCATTTTGTGAGGTGTAGAGATTTCACGCCCCGGCGTTCTTCTCGTTTTGAGTCTATCAGCGCCAACAGTCTGCTCAGGGAGGCCGAGCCGCCTCGACAAAGGAGCCACCCGGCCACAAATTCCACAACGTGTTGAAATGCAGAGATGAATAAATGTGAGCCTGCGCCTCTGTATTCTTCCTGCTGCACCGTGTGATAGGGTCTGATTGTGCCACAACGGCTCGAAGAAAACCGATTTAACAAGATGGAGTTATTGAAATTCGTTATTAAATTGTTTTTTGAAATTCTACAGAAACTTGTGTACGTTGATCTGCATGTCGAAAACAAAACAAAAAGTCCCCCTGGGTGGTGAATACAGACAATGATGCTACGGCGCCAACGATAAAGCCACCTGACACTGTCAGCAGCTACAAATGTAACACATAGTTTCAGACTGTCTCGGGCAATGTCTTCCAATCGGACGCAAGGCCGTCGCCATGTTGACCAAAAGCCAGTTTAGGGGAAAACAAGCCAAGCCAAGACCTTTATGGAGGCACACACATCCTCAGCTGAGTCAGCGACCGAGCCGAGGCAAAGTGAAATCCCTCTCTCCTCAGCTTTGCATTATTGACCGCGTCCCTCTGTCCCTGATACGTGGGAGGACGACGGGTTGTCCTCGTTTCCCCCCTCCTTCCCCTCCAGCCCCAGACTTTCCCACGCCTGCCAGTTGTGCCTGACTCGAGTGCCAGTTCACTCAGTCCTCCGTCCCTTTGCGGGCTGGACCAGCGTCCCTGATGAGTTGGACATGTCCACCATCTCCTCCCTCCTGATGCATCTACGAATACCAGGGAAACCTCCCACCTTTGTTCCCACTCCCGCAGAGCGCTGTTGACGGGGGAAAACGGACCGAGACAGCCCATTTGTCTGGCTGCTATCGGGGTCGTGCGACATTCTCGCTGTGGGTTAGGCCGGGGTTGGGGTTAGGTTCTCCATTTATCAGCCAATTTTCCTACCCGAGCTACGGCAACACACTGAGCGGACACGACCAAAGCCCCTCAACTGGAGACCAGAGAACAAAGAGGCATCAGCAGGGGGACTTACTCTCCTGCCATCAGACAATGAGCTAATGGGGCCTCCATCACTACTCCTGTCATCAGAATTTCTAAATGAACAAAAACTAGATAAGTGTTTGGGAGGATGCGGGGACCAATGGACCATGTTAACATGGCTGCCACGCATCATCTACTGCACATTGGAGGTTGGGATGAGACAAATGCAAAAATATGCTAACAAAATTTGTTAGTGATGCAGGATTTAGACTTTCTGTATGGTCCAATCAAAACCATGAACCAGTTCTTAATTCAACCCAAGATTCATGTTTCACTCACTTAAGTTTGAAATGCAGTACCGCCCACTGACAGCCCACATACACACACATGGACAGTGCAAGTATCAAATCCTGAATGCACGCATGGTACTGACAAAATAAAGAATTAAAGTACATTCATTCGGGTTTAAATTGGAATTTTATGGTTACCTGAGGGATAAAGAGTGTGAAAAGTAAATGTGGGGGAGAAAATCCCTCTGTATCTTGAGCCACAGGCTTTCAAACTATCAGAGTGGATGCGATGAACGAGCTGTAAACGCTAAATTTCCCTGATATTTGTTCCTACAAAACAGCGATGAGCGACGGTCCCGTCTCCAGACTCCTACCTCTGATGTGAGCGCGGTGGTGGAGGTGCAAGAGAAGCAGGAGGAGGAGGACCAGGGACGCTGCCTCCATCCTGGGACGGCCACGGAGCCGCTGAGCTGAGCCTCCGCCGCCAGGTGAGCGTCCGTCGGCGGTCAGACCTCATCCAGCGCGCCGAGGGGGGCGGTGGAGCCCGAGGCGGCGGCGAGAGGCGCGGCGGGGCGCGGACGCGACGGCATGACCAGCTCCCGCGGCGCACGAATCCCACTGGTGCGTTGAGTCCTCTATCTCTCTCTCTCTCTCCCCCTCTTCTCTTTCTCGCATCCCTGTCCTCCCCCCACACTCTCCCTCTCTCCCCGCTGACTTATCCAAATAGTCCAAACGCCTCTTCCTCTCCCAAACTCACACACAGACCCGTGTACGCGGTAATTTGAGAAGGTTCTGATTCAGCAGCCCAGGGTTCGTTTTCTGTTCTCGGTCCGCGTTCCCGTCACAAAGCCGCTCCGAGCGTCTCCGCCACGTGGACGCGCGTCTTGAGAGTTGCGGTTCTAGCACCTCTGTTGGATTTGAGGCCGTTTCAAAGTCCTGCCTTGACCTCCACCCGGCAGAACTGCCAGAGCCGCTTCAAGCCCGCAGACCCCCCGCTGAGGGACAGAACTCACAGTATACGCCACCACCGCTAGAGGGCGACAAACAACAGCAACAAAAACCGTCCTGGAAAATTTCAACTCTGTCCTCAATTCCGCCCTTTCTTGTTTCTTGTGGGTGTTGATGTGACCATAAGAACCGTGGTGGGCCACATGCCACTGTTGTTAAGATGGTCGAATGTTTTAAGGGTCGCTTACTCCGACGGGACTGAAAAAAGTGACGCAAACCGTCAGTGGGAGGTCGAGTGAGAAGAAAGTGACATAAACAATCATAAACATAAACAGTGGAGTCGCAATAAGACAAAGTGACGTTGACAGTCTCAAGAAAGTGACACGCGTTTATTTTGGGCTTTTCCGAAACACTTTTTTGTAAAAAAAAAAAAAAAAAAAAAATCAAACAGAAGCAAAATAGGTGGCACTTGAGAACCGGCTGGCTGGTCTTTCTGAGAGAGAGAGAGACACTATTCCCGCACCCCTCTCCTTAGCATCAGGTGTTAGCACAGGCGATAACATCGGCATCCATATTCAGATCCTGATGATGTTATACCTCATAACTTCAGGACTCAACGTCTTTCTCAAGGACAAAAGAGGCCCGGTGGACTGTAAATCCGTCTAGCAGCGTGTTTCCTCCTCTCCCTCCATGTCCCCTGCAATACCGGCTCAATCCACTATGTGGTATACGCGCCAAGCGTTGTTTACCTCCTCCGGAGTCGGATTAATTGTTTCCCTCCGTGTGTAAGCGTTGGTGACGCAGGTGGATGACGCGTGTGGGCCCACAGGTCCTCACTATGGAAGCTACAGTAAATCAGTCACACGCAAAGTTCTCCCCAAACACGTCCACACAAGGCTGAAGGTCCACCCAACGCTGCTCAGCACTGGTTTCCACCAGCGAGCACCTGGAGGCTCTCGAATAATTCCTCTCTGCCTCTCCAAAACAACACTCCCTTCCATCCAAATCTGCTGCGACATCGCCCAGTGTTTACCCAACACACGTCTCACCGGGTCTGGCCCACCAGGATTAGAATTACATGGAGGTTTCCAGGAAAGTCCCAGTTCTGTCACTCCATTCTAATTTGCGCTGATAAGATGGCGGCCGGACTCAGACCCCAGACCGCTTGGATAAAGCTCGGCTTTGTTTCATGTCAACACAGGCTGTTATTTGGACGCTGGGCACTGCAGAGCTTTGTCGGGTCGGGCGGGATCGTCCGAGGAAAGCCCGGCACTTCTGTACGGCGTGGCCTCAGCTGCAGGACAAAGCTGCAAAGTCACTCAACGCAACTCCACAACACACCCAGCAAAGCTGACGCCACAAAATAAAGTCCATGACATGCTGCGAGTAGCTGACTCACCCCAATCAGACAAAAGTCTCGCTCAATCCTTCCGAGTGACCGTGTGTGAGTGTGTGCGTGTCCTACGTGAAGTTATTTGGGGATGTTTACTGTCTGGCAACCTTTACAGTAAGTAGGCTGATGAGATGTTTGATATGGAGCCAAATTGAACGTGACCGAGGACGTGACAGGAGAAACGTCCGCCAGCTCCATGGCTCCACCGCAGCGTTTCCAAAACTCGTTTCAGCCGCGTCACATTTTGACATTGTAAATGTTTCCACTGCACACCCTATAGTTGCTATCGTCCCACAGAGAGATATGCACACACACACACAAGGTTCAATCTTGCTCTCATTCTCTCTCTCCCTTGCGTGTCCTTCCAGAATTAGACACTGAGGTTTTTACTTCTTATTGTTTTGCTCAACAGTCACGTGGCATTGAGAGACGTTACGTTTCGATGTACATCGAAGTGACAGTCGGATAGATGGCCAATTCTCCAAAAAGCACATCCTCTTTAAAAAACCATTTTGTTCGGTCTGAATGACAAATGTGAGCCTACAACCGATCAGACACGGTTCAGGTAGTTGTGCGTCTGTGCAGTTATTCCGCCATTAAGGAAATGTGAGTCGCTGGAGCCGTAACGTCCACTGACCTCCACTTACGGGCCTGGGCGGCGTCCGTCCGTCCGTCCGTCCATCCGCGAACGTGACTGGGGACACATGCAAAGCAGGGCGGTACGCTGGACTGAGGCCGGGGGGTTGCAGAGCCGGACAGCTGCAGGCACAGAGCCAATGAAACGCCCTGGCAGCAAAGTGGGACGATGAATGACTGTCCCGCAGGTGCAGGCTGAAATAAAAAAAGGAAATATTGTTCTCTCCGCTTTATCTGGGGCTGCCAGGATGTTGAAGTTCCAAATTTGGATTTTGAGAGTCTGTTTAGATTCTCCTGCACTTAGTCAACCTGGGCACAATGGCCAGGTGGAGGCAGAGTGTGTGAGGGAGTGAGGGAATTTTACATTTCCCGCTAATACAGAGGTCCCTCGTTTATCGCGGGGGGCACATTCTAAAAATAACCTGCAATAGACGAAATCCGCAAAGTAATCAGCTTTTCTTTTTACAAATATACATGTTTTAGGGCTGTAAAACCCCAAACCACATACTTTTACACACTTTTCTAAGATAGACATTGACATTTTCTCACATTTCTCTTATTTAAACACTCTCCTTCCGCATATTAAGAAAAACAAGTACAGTGCAGTACGGTCAGTTACAGCCCTTTTTGTATCCCTATTAAAACTTATTGCTGCTATCGTCCGTATGGTATTTCCCCCCCTCTTAATGTAACGAACCAACAATTCATTTATTTCATGATGGCGCCCTACAGCCGCTTAACTTCTACCTTCCTTTAGCATGTCCACAAGTCCAACTTTTTCTGCGATTATTAGCATCGTCCTTTGTCTTTTGGTTGCGACCGCAGCTGCCTTTTCCCTCGCAGTTGGTTTCATCGACGTTATGGGTTGTTTTTTTTCTGGTAGAGAACTTTAAAACATCCAGTACAGCACTTCAGAGTCACACTGCTAGCGAAATAACATTAATGTAAATCTGGCTAGCCGAACGCATTCTGTACCCCTAAAGCTAATCGGGACGCAGAACTTGGCGGTTCTCTGTCATCACACATTCTCTTGCCCTCCACATCTCATCTGTTTCTGTTTAGATTCTGTACTCGTGCCTGGCTGATGCTAACGTGTCCAGAATCACTACTAACATTTGTCACAGCCATTACAAGCAGCTAAAACTTCGGCTGCGCCTCTCAGGTGGTCGGCCGGCAGCTTCACCCGATTGCCTCTCTCATCTCCCCTCACACACATATCAGTGTTGCATTAACACCACCTACTGTCCGTGTCCTGCATCTGTTTTGTTACTGCCCCTACATTCATTTCACATCCAAGGTGTTATCGTGTGTCTCATCTCACATGCAGGCACATCGAGTTGTATACAAGTGTGTGTATGCTGCACGTGTGCCAGCGGGACAGATTTTGACTGCAGCTCTGATTCCAGTTTGAGCCCCACAGGACTCAACTTCAAACTTGAAAGTGATGCCACTGAGACACTTTCGTGTCTATGCTGGAGCTTGAAGATTGATTGAGTCCATCACATTCCCCTCTATCACCTGTTCTGTGCCTGCACCCGCTTGAGTCAGGGCAGGAAGAAGAGATGGTTTCTGCAATACGAGTACAATGGGAAAATTACACGCCCAACCTCACTGGAACATTCTTCTATTCGTCATGCTGTATTTCACAGAATCATCAGACGACACGGCAGCGAGCAAACCCAGAAACGTCGGTTATAAGTGTAGACGGAACAGCGTGATCTTACAGTAAGTGACATGATGTCGAGGGGCCAAATCCATTTATCAGGAATCGAGAATAAGGAGTCAGGAATCTTTTATTGTCATTACGGCAATTGAATGACGGCAATTAAACAAAAGTGCTGAATTCCAGTGCAAAGGAATAGAAAGAGGGGGAGGAAAGAAGAAACAAGAGAGGATCTATATACAGAAGAAATATAAACACACAATATGTACAGTATAAATGTCGTCATCTTTCTGGTTCGCAGGGTAGATGAAAAAACTCACTAAAAGTTAGTATGTATTTAGTTAAAAGGCTGAAAAATGAGAATCTCCGGCCCTTGTTGCTCAGATCCGTTTTCAGAAACATGCAAAAAAAGTTGTCGTCTCTGCAGGAGAGAATAAAGTCTCATTTCTCTGAAGGCGTGCTGAGAACGCGACTCTCTTATTGGGGCTGCGCTTTTAACTTTATTGTTGGCACAATACTAAGCAGCCAAACAATCCCAGCAGCAGCAACCACAACAAGTGGAGTTCCTCCACTTGGACGTGCTTGGACCCTGCATGATTTTTTTTGTCTGATGTCCACAGCAATTTGTGCGATTTCATTTTCCAGTCAATGCCTGCCAACACTTATCAGTCTGGAGGTGAGTGACAACAAAGTTCTGATCATGTGGGCAGCTTCCTTTCTCAACTTTTAAGAATAAATGTTGAGGTTACCGTTCAAATCAAATAAGAGACTGACATACTGTACATTCTCATTCCTGCTGTCAGAACTTGAAATACTTCCTCTACATCTCATTCATCAGACTTTGAGCCCTGCGGAGATCAACCGAAGACGTCGTCTTTGTCATGCTCCGGTGGTTGGCTGACAGGTTCGGGATGGATGGGTGGGAGATCATTAAACCTGAGCGAGCACGACCCACTTTGTGTCGGGAGGACACTCATCAAAAGGCCCAACAGCTTTTGGCCTACATTTCCATTTATTGTGGGATTGTCTTCTTTTATATGGTGTCAACCATGAAAATTGAACAACATGTCACAGCGATGTTGTGCTCAGAGAGTGACTGTTGTGGCGGGAGGTGTTGTACCTTGACGGGAGGAATCCGACAGACATGGAGGGCGAACAGGACGGAATTTTTAAACAAAAATCTCCTGTTGACAGGCTGATGCTGAGACTGGTGGCACACGGCGCTGTGGGCAGCACGGAAAGACTTCGCAGGTCTGGGATGACATCTCTCCCCGCCGGAGAGATAATGAAGTGGAAGACTGAGTGGAGGAAATGGAAGACACAAAGTGAGGGAGAGGAGCCAGCGCACAAATTAAATAAAAAGCCTTCAAATGGAGCTCGACGAGACGAGAGACTGACAGGGGGGCCTGATTGGTGTCCGACACTTCAATCTGGCTTGAAAGGCTGCCGCCGGGGGAAAGAGACGGAGTGTGAAGCTAAAAAAAAAGCTCCTCGAAGTCGAAGCTCGGAGGTTGGAAAGGGGAGAAAATGGGCCGAGGCAAGTCAAGACAAGATTGACCACTGCCTGAGCACCATTTGGTTTCCTGGCGTTGGAAGAAGAAGAAGAAGGAGGAGGAAGAGGAGGGGAGGAAGAAGGAGAAGGAGAAGAAGAAGAAGAGGAAGAAGAAGAAGAAGGAGGAGGAAGAGGAGGGGAGGGGAGGAAGAAGGAGAAGGAGAGGAAGAAGAAGAAGAAGAGGAAGAAGAAGAAGAAGAAGAAGAAGAAGAAAAACCTACAGAGCAGCACACAGCAAGACAAAAAAACAGAAAGAAGAAAATAGCCAATAATTGACGATATCAGGAGGAAAACATTGAGGTTCTGGAGTATTGCTGATATATACATGGGAAAAATAAATAAAAAAACAACAGCATTTCTAATATTTCCACATATCTCCACGTGACTGTCCAGGTACTAAATAAACTCTATAATAAACTCATACTTAGTTAACTTTGACATGTAAATACAAATACATGTGTCTACATACATACATAAATCTTTGGTAGATGTGCAAAACTGAAGGTAAAATGTTTCTGGTCTGTTGGCCTGAACGTCTCATTCGTTCCGACTGTGCTGGAGAAACACTCTTCATTTGACAGTAAAATATTAATAATGGTCCTCCTCAAAAAACACCCTTTAAAATGCTCTTTGCGCTGCTGCAGAATGTCGGGCGGCTGTCTGCAGATGCGAGACGACGTTGAAAAGCCACTTTGTGACAAATGAAAGAGGCCACCCAGCACAAACTAAAAAGCTTTGACTTGGAGCCTGAAAGTCTGGAGGCCTGCAGGCAGGAGCTGGTGTTCTGGCAGCAGTATTTGGTGGAGAGGAGACACATTTTGGTCCAAGGGTGGGGACATGTGCATCTTCACATCCTCCAGAAATGTACACAAGAGGACGAGAAGAACCATCCAGTGAATTTCATCAAGCAGCACTCAGTAGATGTGACTCCAGCATCAAAGCACAAATTTTATCATTCTCTGCCCATCTTTCATCACTTTGTGCCATTTCATTCCCATCTAAATATTACAACTAATTCTCCACCGAGTCTGACTTCAGGGAGGCATCCAGGACCAATCGGCCGCAGGGCCGCAGAGCCCAGCTGGTGCCACCGTTGCTATAGCGACAAAAGTCACAGTGACATGACAAACAGCCACTTTGGGAGTTGAGGGGATCGTGTTTGCTGTGAGGGTGACAAGATTGGGCAGACTGAAGGAGGGCAGAGCCTCGCAGAGCCAGCTGGAGAGAGGACCAATAAGAGTCGTCATCACACATCTTCATCATTAATCGTGCCAGCTGCGAGAACCACGCCAGGAAACCGGTCCGAATTTAAACATGGACGTCACCGAGTGAGCAGAGGAGGGTCCTTCAGCCGCTGATCTGACTTCTGCGCCCTGACGCAGTCTTCGGCACTTTTCCCCAAAAAGTATCCAGCACAAGAAACCCAAATATGAAATGAAACGACTACATTCTGGCATCCTTTCCGCAGCAAATGCCTCTATCCTGCCTCTGTCAGCGTTTCTGGAATCAAAGTGGTTAGTTGGACATTTACTCACCTGGTTTCACCTCCCTGTCACCTGCACAGAGGATTCATCACAGCAGTCAACAGGAAATCCATCGGGCCTGAATACATTTGCATTTATTTCAAAAATTTATCACAAATGGTAGTTAAAGGTCATAATGCAGTGATGCCGAAGCAGTCAACATCAACATCAAAAAACAAACAAACAAAAACACACACACACACACACACACACACACAACACACAACGCCTGCACACTGACGCTTCACTTAATTGAGGAGTTGCAATTTTATGCTGAGCGTTTTAAACATATATACATGAGGTGAAGTGGTTTTAAATGCAGTACGCAAAGATTCACCAATTCCATGTGTGGAATCTAGAAATCGCAGCGTGCACTGTGTGTGTATAATTTGTCTTTGTGTAACTCGTGAACCATAATCTTGTACGCTGCAATCACATAAATGACCTTAACGTGCTTGGAAGTTATTTCAAGGATGCAGCCTGGTTTTCAAGACATATTTTTTGGTGCAGGTTATCGAGTTAACGCTCTCACAAAGCGTGCCCACAGCAATTACTGATGATCAGAACTTGCCTGGTGTGCTCTCATCAGAAAAGCAATTTCTGAGTTTGATCTGCATAATTGGAGTTCATGATGCTGCCGACAAATTAAACCCCCAGTTTGCTTCATCTCAGCACCATAGCAGCCAACAGGAAATGAGAGAAGCACATTTTTGCTCTATTGAGTCCTATATATAAAATATATATATGTACTACATATGAGCACAATTGAGTCCTATATATTAAAAAAATATATATAAATATAATATCTTATATATTTTATACAAATAAAAATACAATATAATAGAATAAAATAGAATAGAATACAATATTTTCCTGTATTTTATATATAGGACTTAATATATAGGACTCAATAGTGTGTGCATATAATATAATATAATATAATATAATATAATATAATATAATATAACATAATATAATATAATGCTCATGCCTACCTCACTCACACATGGAAAGCATAGCACAGTATGCTGAGCCTGTGTAGGCACACACACACACGCATGCAGACACAGACACCCCGACCGTCTACAGTTCATCTCGGGGCTGTGTGTGCTCCTGCAGCCAGTGTGTGTAGACAGCCACAGGGTCTATGTTCCAGTGCTTGTGGAAGGAAATGGGCTGCAGCATGGAGACCAGGGCCTTGAGGTAGTCGTCCGGCCGTGCCTGAGATGACGCACAAAAGGAGTTTGTGCATGTGTGCGTGTGTGTGCGTCAGGGCGTGATACGTTTTCGACGTCGCCTGTCAGAGGAGCTGAGCGGTGCAACCGGTCCTACCTGGTGGAAAAGCGGGCTGTGTGTGACTGGGACGCCCAGAGACGTCAGGCACATCCCCAACACCATGTCATCTGGGGCGTCGGCGCTGTGGCAGCCACAGCCGCTGGACAGCAACGTGGACACGGCCACCCTGCTGAGGACCATCCTGATCACACACACACACAAACACAAGCACGCACGCACGCACACACACAGCCTGTATCATTACTAGGGCATTAAAAATCTGTGTGCTACGTATGTTCCACTGCCTTTTATTTCTCACACACACACACACACACACACCACCTATCTTTACCGCCGTGTCACGATAATATTACAGCAACATTTACTCCACTGCCCTCTATCCACACACACACACACACATACACACTCTGTTCCTGCTGACTTTATCTTTACTAGATCTATTCGATAATGTGTAATGTTTCTTTCCATACACACACACACACACACACACACACATGCACACACACA
>OMPJ01010764.1:0-16678 GCA_900312935.1 Carapus acus
TGTCTACTTTAAGAGAGCTAGACAAAGAGTCAAACAGGACCAGAGAGAACGGGCTCCGAGACCGCGCCAGCTAGAGCATCAAGTTCTTAATTGTGCTTATCAATGTCAACAGTTCTTATGCGTCTCGTTGATCATGTACAGCCCCGATTGCGTCTCCCATCGCCGTCTGCGAAGGGCTCTCGGCGGCAGCAATTTTTTCTAACGCTTGCGTTAAAAAAAACTGAGGTCCATTTTGGTGAAGGGTCAGTGGCTCTGCCCGCCCCAAGACAGAGCCACTTATACAGCAGAGCCAGCACTGATGCCGCAGGGCAGGTGGTGTTGCTGCTGGTGATGATGCTGTTGCTGGTGATCGGGGTTCAGCTGACTGGTCTGATTGTCCAGAGAATCTGACGGGATGCGGGACTGGAACTTTTCCAACTGTTCGGGACTGGCAAGATTCTTCAGGAGGTTGTTCTCCCTCTCCAGCTGGTTGTTCTTCTCTGCCAGCTCCTTGATCTGCTCTTTGAGGATTTCCACCTCCTCACGCACTGCATACATCAGGTGGTTCTTCACAAGGTCCTGTGCAGCAGGGAATAAGAGTCAGTTTAGAAGCTGATCTGCTAACTACAACTTCTCAGTAGTTTGAAATTCATTTGTGACTGAACACACTGCTGGATGTACTTTAAGAGATATCAAATTGTTATTTACTACACTCATTAACTACAAGGTGCAGCAACCGCTAACGCATCAGAAAGAATCAGAATAGCCCTGGGCCGTTTAATGCCTCAGGTTTAGCAGTAGGCATTCGGACACTTCATAACATTTTGGAAAAACATGTGCAACAAATAAACATGATGCAAAACACTGGATGCATGCATATGATCACAGCTTACCATTGCCTGCTCGATTTTGTTGTCAATGGCCACCACGCTAGCACCAGAGGCACTGCAGAGAGGGAGAAAAAGGCCATAAATCAACAGATCGTAACAGCAGATACTATGTTACAGCTCACGTCTTATCACTCATAACACACGAAAGTGATCGGGGTGTCCTGGAGGATCTCTTTCTGTCCTGGGAGCTTCTGGGAGCTTCCAGAACAGAAGGACAAAGCGTTCAACCAGCTGGGCTTTGGTGCATTGCTGCTGCGCTTTCGAACATACAAGGCCAAGCACGATTTTTATGTTTGTAAGCGGAGGGGGGAAAACGAGATGCATGCCTACTTTAGACGCATTTGTATCTTTGAAATTACACATCAGGACATTTATTTTGCATGTCTGGGAAAGCAAGTCGGGGAAACAATACCCGCAAGCTTGCGTCAGAGAAACGACACCGATACCGCGGATGCATAATTGACGACAAGGTGCGTTCCCGTAAAAGGGCTACGGCGTGGATTATTCTTTTTATTTACCTGTTGTCAAGTTTGACCGACACGACGTCTCCCCCCAGTAGCGAGGAGAAGAAAGAGATGGAGAAGTTGTGTAGCTGGTAGACTGCCACCTCCATTGGCGTTTTGGCGAACATCTCCGTGCTCATGTCGAGTACCAGACTCGTTTGGAAAATACTTCTCGCCACTTTTGCGATGTCGGGTTTACAAATCCTTTGTTAAATTCAGCTCGAGTCACGACGCACCGGCAGGCTTGAGCGCAGTACGATCTGTGGTGTGAGCTTCGTTTGAGTCGTGTAGACGCCGTCTGATGCTATTTTCTGCTTCCAGCCCATTATATAAAGCCCGCCTCTGACGTCACGTGACGCGCGCATATATTATGCTAATAGGGGCTCGGCACGATAGCCGCGGTGCCTTCTGGTGTCGCAGGGAAAAATGGTTATCACGAGACGTCCCGCTGTGGTCAATAATTAGTGGGGAGCGGGAGGAGGAGATAAGATAACAAGTGTGCCTATTTATCGCAAAAGGAAATTTTTCTGTGGGAAGTTGCCCAAGTAGTGCACACGATTAAACACAACACGTGCGACTGATCCATACATACAATTTAAGTAACCACTTGGATGAGATGCATGACAAAATCTGATTCATTGACATTATCACCACAGGTATAGTTAGTTGTGCATTGCAGCAAGTAACGGAGAGGTAAGAATTAAGGTTTAGCATTCACCAATTGAAGTCCTGTGGACTAACACGTTTGCTTGCCACAGGAGTCCTTTATTATAGTTTACTTGCTGCTTTTCTGTTTTCCCACTTAAAACGTGAATCACGCCTAGTCAACGCACCGCACAAAGCAGCTCAAAGTGCAGGAATTTCACTGCCACCTTGGAATATTGCTTCCAGCAGCTTGTTTGTGCATGTGACCACTTTTGCACTGACAATAACAGCAATTGTAACAGTTTCTAGAAACTGAACAACAGGATCACTACCGTAGAGGTAATGGATAATTATCTGAGTTTTTTTTGCCTTTACGGCGCCACTTATCCAGAAAAACATGTGATTTTAAAACAACTACTCTTTTGAAGCATTATCCTCTGTGATTTGCTCCAAAGTCCGTTTTCCACCAAATTTTTCCATCGTCCTCCACGAGGTCACCTTGCACCTTGTAATCTAAGAGATATCAAATTAAGTCCTTGTTTTGACTGTGAAATATGAATTTAAGTTACAGTAACCTGCACACCGCAACGTTATGTTAGAACCCCAAAATTACGAGCTGAGTAGGAGCAGTGAAGGCAGCGTGGAGTCTCTCTGCCTTCTGATCGTTCCCGCTAACGTCTTGATATTTAACCGCGGCGTAAAAGTAACAACCAATGAGTCTTTTGTGACATATACAAATGACAGTCATAGTACCACAGTTTTGATAGCAGCATTTACAGTATTTACAATTATATCAAACACGATCTAAAATTTTGACATTTTTTTCCTAGTGCATTTGCAGACCACGCCGAGAAACAGAAAAGTAATCAAACGCTCGCAACTGCATTCCTGTAGATGAAAGAATGCAGCGTATTCTAACATTTCAATATTATCGAGGACATTTCGTTCCTTGTTATCGTTCTCTGTTGTGCAGCGACGTGCAACAGCAGGAGCGATTGCACCATAGCTCTCACCAGTTCACCAAAAGGGTACTTTTCCACGCTTGTCCTGGTAGCTTTCCCTCCGCTCCTTCATCGACCTCTAGTGGTGAGTATTGATAACGCAGCGACACATGAGGCGCCATAATTGATAGTAAGGATTGTTTTCCTGGACAAGGTGACTGTGGCGGAATTTTCCGTGCTCCTTCACCCATTTTTCTGTGGAATTATTTCCTGTTTGCACCAATTGCATTGATTGTGCAATACCATTGATTGACAGATAGAACAGCAACAATATCTATCTATCTATCTATCTATCTATCTATCTATCTATGTTTGCATATCTGAATGTTTTATCTACACTCTGTGTTCAGAGGTCTATATTTAGAGGTTAGTCTATGTCTAACAATGCGCCCACTTCTCTGATAGACAAGCGGTCTGGGTAAAGAGAGACGCTGTGCTCTTGTTTACGGCCTCCTGCACTTCAGATAAGTTTTAGAGCTGTCATATGACACAGGGAGCCTCTCGTTGCACTCGGCCATAAACAGTTTGCGGGTCTGCGCTGACCGCAGAGACAACAGCAGGGCAGAACATGCAGTTTTTATCCTCACAACCAAGTGCCTGCAGCTGCCATCACTTTGGGTGTCACAATCTCCCGATTCAGGCGAGGATGAGCCAACAACAGCACATGAGTGTTATCTAAAAATCACATTACCTTAAGAACACCAAACAACTTCACTAAAATATGTCCAGTATCTCACCTGAGGATTTACAGCTTAGCACAAATTATACAAATACAAATCATGTGACATAATAAAGCTCTTTTCATCCACTAACGACACCTTAATCTGTTCTGCCGTCGTGTTCTGGCCAGACAAATAGTTCACATATCCAGGGTGATAAGGCAAGAAAATTGTGTGCTTTTTTTTTTGCTTTTTTTTTGGTGGAGGATTATTCTTAGTGTGTGGATTAGATTTGTGAAGAAAAAAAAACCTGCGCTGTTATGCAACAAAATAATTGGAGTGGAAAGGGGACTTTAGGTCAGCTTAACACCGGTGAACAGAAAGCATGCTGCCTGCAGATTAGGGCCCGTAGCGCTTGTCGGCTCAGATTTCGTTGCGTGACGGTGCCGCTGCCAGGTTTAATACAAAGCCCTATCGTGGCCGTGAGTGGCTGGCGAATTATCGCAGCCCACTGCGATCATCCGCGCTGGAGTCACATCGATTGCACACATCTCGGTTGAGCAGCTCGCCTAGAAACTGCAAACAGCAGGAACCGATCCGGCACCATTCAAGCATCTAATGAGGCACATTTTCAGAGGCGGGGACTAGAGACGGCATCCTCGCTGCAGAATGCAGGACTGTATCCCTGTTTAGACACGACGTAAAGTAGACGATGCATCTGCAGGGCGCCACTTTGTGCTTGGCAGTATCGGTGCACGGCACGCGGTGCCCAACCGTCGTTCGTGCATGCCGTCCACACTGAGTCACACTGAGGCCGAGCTCCGTCATCAGATGTCCTCGCAACAGCCAGCCGCGTTATATAATACTCTGATTCATCTACGCTGCATGTCCAATGGCCGAAGAATGAAGCCGAGGCACCACGCCAATGGTCCGACCTTCATCTCGAGGATTACATTTGGCGTTTCTGTGAAGCGGCACATTTACGATGCCCCCAACATAGTCTCGTAGCTGTAACGTTGCTCATCAGGACTATTGAAAAACTAATGGCAACCCTCAGAAATCATCAATTATCTCCATATTTTCCCTCAATTGCATCACATCTGCATTCTCGTCGGTGTATGCTGCACATCTGTGCGGGGTCATGGGGTACACACAGTTGTGCGTTGCCCACAGGCTATGGGCGCAGGGTGTGTGGCAGTCACTGAATGCCAAACACCACCACGCAGACACAGACACCCGAAGGCCATCGTTATTTCCACATCACCTTTGTGTCCCCCTGTGCAAAGAAAAGGACGACAAGTGTCCTGGAACACGCCTGCAGGGTCTGTCAAACAATCCTTGAGGCCTTTGCGTGATCACTCATTTTTCAGAGACGTCATCTTGTGCTCATATGAATAGTAATATTTTGGTGGTAGTACCATTGTGGTACAGTATTCATTTTGACAAATGGGCTGGAAAAGTTGTTCATAGGAGAGGAAGACAATGGCATCAGGCTGGTCGCGAGATCGCTCCCCCACACTCCACGCCTGCTGTCTCCACTGGGAACACAATGGCCGGCAATGTTCCCCTCAGCTGATTCTGAGTATCAACCGACATCACCAGCTCATACAAATCATGAAAGATCATACTGAGTTTGGATGTAGCGCATAAGTACAAACAAAGCATCTCTTGCTTTTCGTCCAACCTATTTCGTCTATGGGGTTCAATTCCTAGCTACACCCATCCTCCAACCTCCAGTGCTCAATGAAACTTGTCTTGTACCATATCATCAGTTCTCAAAGTGGCGCAAATGTTAAAATCGTCCTCCCAGCTACAACACAACGATCCTCACCGGCCTCCACCGTCCGCTCCCATTCACTACCTCAACTTACCGCCGTTCTGGCCTCTTGAACAGACTGGGCGAGTAAGGAGGCGAGTAACTCATCACTTTCTCAGGGTAGCTGAAGTGCTGGTGGTGGCAGCAGAACCTCGGCGGCGGCAGCGGATCGGCCAGGCGCATCGCGCAAAGCATCCGAGGAGAGGGCGGCTTAGCCCACACGGGGACTACTTCCCGGGGACGTCCGTGAGCTTGTCCCATCTCCGGGTTGGCAAGTGAAATGGAGGGGACGGTGAAGAGGCTAAAGAGGGCTTTGACTCTTTGTCTGGCTTGGATGAGCGTGTTCTCAAAGCACAAAGAGACAATCAGGAGCTTGTGACACCTCTGGACATGCAGCTGTACTCTGTAAGCACCATGCTCAGGGTGGGACTTGTTGATGCAAACACCGGCTGCTCCATCAAAAGCAATTACGCCCCCCCCGAAAGACAGTTTTCATTGTTTCATTTCATTATCAGAGTGAAGGACATTTCCCGACAAGTAAGCCTGTGTCTGATTTCACGTGTGAGATAAACACTCGCTGCCAAAGCGCCGAATGGCACTTTGAGAAAAAAGCGAGGTTTGTCGCGCTTGTATCCGTGCAAAGCATCAGACGGAGCGTATTATGTAACATCCCGAATTACAAGTGGTGTTTTAAAAACAAGCCGAACAATGCAGTATCTAATGAAGCATCTGATCTTTTCTCTTGTAAAGGTGTGACGCCAAAGCTGAGATACTCTCACCGTGATAAATTACCTGCTGCCGTGTATAGTGACGGGTAGGTATTAATATTTCACATCTAATATCTGATTCATTCCCTTGTCGTGTGAAGGACGGTGTTTTGAAAAATGATCCTGTGTTTGATTCGTGCTGATATCATCATTATCTCAAGCACTGGGTGTTTGAATTCAGTCGTAGGATTGCTACAGGTTGTGGTAGCAGTATGATTTTGTTGTGCCATTTTGTTGAAGAGGCTTCATGCTGTAAAATCGATGTCTGGTTCCTGTCACGTTTGTTTTGTGGACACGTTTGGCTAATTGGGATCACGACCTGAGCTATCAGTAATATTTTATACTTCTCATTCAGATAGTGGAGCCTTTAATTACTGTTTTTTAACTGCTATTCCCTTGTTGGTTCCATGTCTGACTGATAGTTTATTTGTTTATTGGTCCAGCTGTTGTTTATCCATCTACGTGTGCCCTTCCCTGACCCTAATTTGTACCGTTGAGCAGCATTCATTATGACACCTTCATTCATCACACCACTGTACAAACAAAATCAAATCCGTCTACGTGTTTGGCGGCCGTTGCAGGTCATGCGAGGTTCAGATCCAGGCCCGCATTCATCACATCGCCTCAACTCATCGCCCGACAAGGCAACCTCGTACGACGCCAGGGGGAGTCAGTGGATTATTTTGGAGGTATTTATAACCATTGCATGAGAGGAAATGAATTTCAAATCTGGAACACTTAATCCAAATTGTAGTGAGGTCAGCTTGAAGTGACTGTGACTGTTTCTAACGTTACGGAAACTCGATCGAGCCGTTTGTAAGCTTGCCACCTCGCAGTTCTAATCCCTGCCTTGCGTGTTAAACTCTACGTCAGTCAAGCTCAATGGTGCCCACGCAGCTCTGCTGTGCCGAAAATGAAAGCTCCAAAGCACCTCTGCTTTAATACCTGTCATGCCTGCTCGGCGTCCGTTATGAGATTGACTGTTTTCCTACAGTTTATTTGCAAACAGCAAAGCGCGCGTTGTAGGTTTCCAGTATATGAGCGCAAGTTTGTAATTACACGTCCTTCGACGAGTAATCAGCTCCTCACACGAGCCAGCACTAATGACGGATACTGTATGCAACACAGACAAGGTTGCAGGCAGGGAGGGCTGAAAAGGCTTGAATGCACATTTTTTTACCACTTTGTTGCTTTGAGCGCCTCTTTCAATATCGCCCAGGGAAGAAGAACAGCAAAAAAAAGCAGCAAGTGAAGAGTAATTTCTGCCTTGCCGTGCATTTCAGAATTTCAAACAATTTTACTTCGCGGTCGACAGGTCACGGGCATGTCAGCATGTCTGAGGAATGTGTCTCGCTGAGGCTCATGCATTGCAAGGAATCTTTGTGTACTTCCACTTTCATAGAAAAATTGTATAGTTTGTTTACATCAAGCTGAGGCTAAGAGTTTGAGCACAGCAATAAGGCACAACAAGCCTTCCTCTAAGCTGGGGTCATATGATTTGTGTTATACACATTAAAAGGCCTGAGATATTTTGTATCATATGGCACCGAGACGTCGGGCAGTAATGAGTACAATTACCTCATCCTGTGATAACCAGAATGTACTGCTGAGATACGAATATTATCTGCGAATTGTGTCTATCCAGCTATGTCGTTAGGCCCTTTCATCCTCTGGATATAAATACATGTTCCCTCCATCTACAAGACTACCAGCGATGTGTTTCAAAGGAAAAAATAGGCCCATTTGAGCATTAGCAGGCACACATTCTGCGTACGTAAAGATTGTGTGCATGAATTAGTGCAAGTCCGCATGTTTGGACAGAAAGACGTTCAGTGTGAATCTTCTTCCGTGCTACGATTCACCATAAAACATGGTAATATTTAATCTCAATTGCTTTGAAATATATGTTGATATATATGTTCAGCGACTATGTCCAGGCCACAGCAAGGTGTGACTATGGCAGAATTGCAGCTTTGCGTGTTGGGGGTGTGTGGCCCCAATCAAACAATAAAACATCTAAAGTAAACATTTCAGATGTCACGTTAAGTTGAAGATTTTGAGTGCTTGCTCAAGGTTTGCTTCACATGAGGGCAAAGGTGGGCAGTAAACAGCAGTGAACTTTGTTATTCAGTGATTGAGTCGTTTTGGGTCGCCTTGTTTACAACACTCCCGAGCCAAAGATCTGTTGGTCCACTCAGTTTTTCTCATTCCACTGCGCTTAGACACACACTTGCAACTTGAAAGACTTGTCAAAGGTCAGAATGGTGGTGGTGGAACGTTTCAAACCGCTTGAGGTAACAACAGATGAATTTGGCTGTGGATTTGAATCCGCACTCAGAGGCAATAGATGTCATTTTATGTAACTAATACACTGTCAAAATTGTCTTCCAGAACAAAAGGTTGTTGAGTTCAATGCCATCTGCTTACTTATACACCACAGCTGTCTGTTTGCCCGTGCGTGTGAGCGCCAGTGTGAATGTGTGTTCGTCAACCCTCCGCTAGCTCCGGGCTATGGAATGCTGACATCGACCTAATGGGAACATACTGCACCGATATCAATCACAGGGCTGATCCAACATCTAGACGTCGAAGCTTACTATAGTGTGAGTGTGTGTGTATGTGTGCCTGCATATGTGTGTGTCCGTGTGTGAGAGGCTGACTCTCCGTGAATCAAAGTGCTGCAAAACTATTTGCTCGCAGCCCTCTTCAGCTGCAGGAAACTTAGCATCAATAAATCATTACGCTTAATGATTTGGTGCCTTGTGTCTTTCAATGGTGGCAAATCTGCAGCTTTGATTTGAGAAAATGGCAGCAAAGACGAGTTTTGTACCAAGGACATATGGATCGGATACAAAACAAATGGATGACTAGCTTAAGATATACGATATGTGGTACATTGTAGTAGAAGTACATTCTGTTCTTTCAGCATGGCATGAAGAAGAAATGATGACAGGAAGCCTTGGGGACAGGGAAGAGGTTTGTGGAAAGTGTGGCATTGATTTGATAAGCATTTCCAATATTCCCTGATATCCTGCCGCTATCAATTGTGATATTTCTCTGGTGATTTCATATTCAGGTTTGGTTAAGGAAGACTCCTTGTGTGTCCAAAATTTAGCAGAACTCTGCAAAACCACAATGGTTTGAGGTAGAATTTGACACAAAGCAGACAGTTCTGTATTTCTCACTCATTAGACATTACACATCAAATTCCACACCAAAAAAATGGCCTTTGTGAGGTGCACATATTCGATATGTGCATCTGATATTTAAGAAGGTGTCTAATCTTGAGATGGAGTGAGCAAATTTCTCTTAACAGCGCTGCTAGAGTCTAATGGGAAAGAAGACTGAGACATTTTGAACCTCAACAATGCTTTAACACCTGTCACCATATGTGGCCTAATTCCTGGACAATGTTCTGATTTGCGTTTCAAGGTTCTGGGTTTAAGTAGAAATTGAATCAGTACTTTGAGTCGGTCAGTTCCTGGTTTTTATCCACTAGGAATTGGAGGATGGGCAATGACAATGCCAATGAGTGAAATTTTGGCAGCAGTTAGCTCAGTGATATGCAGGCAAGAGATGGCTGTCTGTAATTAGGTACAGTAAATAACAGCCAAAAGGTGTGGGAACATAATTGTGGTGTCGTTAGTGTCCATTAACTGAGTCACTGACAGTGTGAGACACACCAGCTGGTGGGTAGTGTAGTTTCAATCCCCTGGGATGGGACACAGGGGCAGCCTTTTATAGGGGTTAGGGTTAGGGCTCACCCTGTTTCGGGACAGGTTCTCTACAGTTGTGTGTGGTGGCCTCTTTCCCTCTTCATTTCAAACATGTATAAGCCTCTTGAAAGATGAGCACAATGTCTTGAGAGAACAAATATGAATACTAGGAGATACGTACATAAACATATATCATTAAATGGTACACACTGTACCATAAACTTGACAACTAAGAACTCTCAAGAACACCCAGTGTCTTCATTTGCTTTCTATCTAAGCATCAAGCAAATCTAAGCATCAATACGTATTTCAGAATATGACCAGAACTCCGTGCTTATTGTACAAACACATCAGGACCTCAATCTGAGAATGTTATTAGAATATTGATTTATGACGAATGTACAATGGTGTTGGTTTTAAGTAGATATTGTATAACTATGCAATATTGCAAATGTATCAGTACTCACTGATGTGTTCTTTCACAAAAATATTACAATAAATGTCATCTTACTTTGAAATTATGATGTAGCGTACTAGTCTCCAACTGCAGTATAGTACCATTCCAAACCTCAAACCTCACATCTCCCCACGTTGGAGTTGGCTGGGTGAGCAGCTGTGTGACCTGAGTCACCAGCAACTAGGGCAACACTTGAGGGAGTCACACCGCAATGAGCTGCCCCCTGGTGCATGTGTTTGCACTTGTTGCCTCTCCTCGCATGCATTGGTGTTTACCCGAGCGTTTGTGTGCGACCGTGTGGACACAGGCTCTGATACTTTGCGGTCCCAGCGTCCATCTGGCCTCGTCAGCAATACACTGGATCTGAGT
The DNA here is from genome assembly GCA_900312935.1 of Carapus acus. Taxonomy (NCBI): domain Eukaryota; kingdom Metazoa; phylum Chordata; class Actinopteri; order Ophidiiformes; family Carapidae; genus Carapus; species Carapus acus. The sequence goes on from OMPJ01010764.1 coordinate 10,803, forward strand.
GGCCGTTCAGCGCCCCGCTAACACTCCCCTCTGGTGTCGGCCCAATACAGAATCGTTCCCACAGACTCCAGCAGGCTCATCTGCGGAGCACTGAAGCTGATCCCGTGTCACCTGTGACACCACGATGGAGCAACCGCTCTGTTCCCACGCTCGAGCTGAGTCGAGTCATTGGTGGTCGGTGCAAAGGGAAAGTGCAGCGACAGACAAAAGAATCAAAACGTATAAAATGCCACATCAGCAATAAAATCTACACATATGCACTCTGTGTATATGCTTGCCGTGGTCGTGACTGTTTAACAATCCATGTTATTGCTCAGTCACTGGACGGGTCACGCCCCTCTGTTGTGTTTAAACCTCGAGACGGCTATTCTCCTCTCCATCATGTCGGCATTTACGGGAGAACTCTATGGAGAGCTTTGATTGAACGTTACAGGCGGTGCATCCGTGCAGACACACATCAAGAAGCCTTTATTTCATATGTAAATATGCACATAAATCAAGTCAAGCTTTACAGTATTGAAGACATTCAGTGGGAAAAGGCACCTTTACGCTTTCTCAAAGGATGAAACCTGATATAACTCAGTGCAGCTGGAGAATAGTGCCACTTAGAGCTCATGTATATTCAGCGGAACAGCACCATAGATTGAAGCCATTCAACCTCGCTGGTATAGAGAACCGCAAGAATGAACTTTGTGTGCAGTCTGACAGAGGCAGGGCGAAGACGCACGCCAAACCGACGAATGCCGAGGCATGAGAGAACACAGTGTTCAGAAATGTTTCCTCAGCCTGTGCACATGGCGAGGATCCGAGGATCTCCCGCTGTTGAGAGGCCAAGACAGACAAGGACGAGGCCAGATGTATTAGGGGGGGCCACGATCCAGTGGCTGCGAGAATGTAAAAGTTCAAGAAATGTTAACGCAAGTGTGCAATTAAACTGGCCACATTTCTTTATATAGTGAAACCGAAACCGTACACCCAGATGTCGACCACCATCGTCGATATTGTAAATGCAATTTGCGGCTATGCAGAGCAGACTATGACAACATTCTTAGCTGTTAATGTGAGAAACTTTAATGAGAATTTATTGGTGCTAATTACAGAGTGCTACAAAAAGTAACAAGCAGTAATTGTAGCCTGAGGGATCCTGTATCTACAGTATTATGAGCTGCACTCACAAACTGAGATTCTGTATCTAAGATAAGATAAGATAAGATAAGATAAGAGCAATAGTATCAGAGTACAATTGCTGTGTTTTTGTCAGAATATATATATACTTTGCATATAATTATGAAATAAGATTGCAGAGAGAGTGTCAAATTGTGTCTATTCAAAAGCATATTCTCAATTGAGTCATATGATATGATTAATCTAGAATAAGTACGATAAATAAAGAAAAAGATGATTGTTGGTGACTGATGGTGATTCATTTATGAGCAAAGAACTGTAAGTCTACAATGTGCATTTTCTACCTTTTTAATGTTATTAGTACATGTGTTACTTATGCAAACACCTGCCATTGTATCTGTGGGTGAAATAAAGCTATCCTTTGCCGCTGACATCTCGGATTAGCTGTGTATTTTCTCGTCCAACGCTGTCACGCAACACGATCGTTAGGGCTGAATGTGCACTGCCCTCTCACAGCTGCAGTTTAAGATTTACGGTCCCCCACAGAGTCACTGGTTGCATGTATGGTATGTTACATTGTATCTGAGCACAGCCTGTTTACATACATACATGATGACATTCACATCAGGCCGGAGATTGAAAATAGCCCCTTTGATTGTCGTGAAATACTGTCTGCGCTTATGCAATGAACTTTGGAAAATATTCAGATTTATTTTTGAAAGTTTCTTTTTCCAGCTGCACCATCATGTCCATTCGTGTGGATTTGGTTGGGGTCTAAGAGATTAGATTGGACTCTTATCAGTGTTAAGGGATACTATCAACTCAGCAGGATGTGAATCATAGGGTGGGGAAGGACCGCCACTAAGCGCTGCAGCCTGGTCCGAGCACCATTGAAAAATGTTTCCTCCACCCAGCGCTGGGTAGGTTTGGGTATGTGTGTGTCAAGTGTCTGTTTGGGGAGTTAACAGGAACCCCAGCCTATCCTGCCCTCAAATCTGTGCCACCAAAACACTTTTGAGTGTTTGCTTATTGGTCTTTGGAGGCCTTCGTGGTCATGCTCCACCAGCCGACCCCAAACAAGACACCATCGCTGACAGCCTTGAGGCGTTCGGTGTCAGACCTCTGAAACCCCGACGGAGATGATGTGACAGAGGTGCCCTCATTGTGGCAGCACAAGTTGGATACACTTGGATTTGTTATTTACGTTGAGCTATGACTTTAGGGATTCCTCCTGACAGACATCAGCTGGTGAGTGGACATGCTGCCTGGTAATGAAGGCAAAAGTTTCCACTTGGAGCAGCTTTAGATAACTGCTAGACGGGTTTCGCGAAACCATTTTGCTGATGATGAAGAAATATGGGGGCTTATGTTTGATTTCGACTTGGGGAAGGAGAAACTTGGCCGGTCCATTGCAGAGTTCGTCCCAGCAACAAACAGGAAATAGTTACACTTGAAGCAACCCTTGGAATCCGCAGTCGCCCAGAGTACACAAAGACAAATGGTCTTTTCGAGATGTCCTCCTGGTCTCTAAGCTGCTCCAGAGAGTAGACAAACAATATTTGCCATTCCAGCAGTTATACAACGGCTGTGGTAAACAATGTGGGCTAAATTGGAACACCTCTTACGTGGACCTGCGGGGTCCAAAGTTCATTTTTGCAACCGCTGCTGTCTCAGGTTTCTGTTTTGCATGCGGACGTGAACAGCACAGGTACACAGCAGCACTCTCCCTGGCACGTAGAGGTACGCACTTGAGCGTGGACGCTTCACAACGCCCACAGATTACGCACGTAGACAAATGTTGACACTCGGCGTGCCTACGCAGCAAAATGATGCGCTTTTAACAAGCAGCGGTGCGTGCAGGGCGAGCATCGCTCTCACCCACGACAGCATGAAGTACATGAACGCAGTCTTCTTGGAGTCCCTTTGTTCACTTTACAGCGTCTGACAGGTGATCCCTGCCATTCTTGAATGGCAGATTTCGCAAAACTAGAGTGACACCGTCAAACGCTTCGAGCTCTTCTTACGCCGACATTAAGCACCCATTAGAAAGGAGAGGAGCAGGGACACAAGAAAGGGCAAACTCACTCTCCCGTAAGGCCGATCTAAATGATAATGGTTGAGAAAAGCAGCCAAGATCTGCCGTTATAAAGACCGATAAAGACATTGACGTAAAATGTCTAATCAGATCTGGCCTGCTCTTGGTGAGGACGTGCATAAGAGCCCCACATTGTTTTGGAGATGGGAGAGATTTGCTCCGGTAGGCAGTTTTCAGTAGTTCGTGAGCTGTCACCTTATCTTGAAGCTTGAGTTCACCGCAAAGGTTCCCACTGTTTTCCACTGCGCAGCCCCCAGGATTCCAAATAACTGCGAAGTGAAAATACAGCAGTATGCAATCTAAGCCAGAATGATTAATTTCTGACAGAAGATTTGAGGAACTTTGGCAAGTTTGAAAGGATTTTGGGGGCAGTTTGGGCGAGGTCAGAGCTCTCAAGATCTGTGTACTGATATGCCGCTGATCTTTCTCAGACTCCGTCATAACAAAGGAGCTGGCAGAGCTGGACCTCTCTCTGCGTAAAATAGAGGATGTGCGTGTTCTGGCACAGAGGGTTGGCGTGACTTGCTGTAAACCAGACGACTGCATTAAAAACGACTGCTGTGTATAATAAAGGACGTGCGTGCGCAGACACGTAATGGTCTAGAGGATGTGGTGTTGGGAATTCTCACCCTACAGCACTGGGTTAATGGTAAACTGCTGAGCTGTTGATCACTGAGCTGAATCACGTTGGGCATTGATTCAGAAGTAGGTCAAGCTATCGGGTGGGCCTGAACTGCTTTGGCTCAGGTGGCACGTTTGTCATCTCTAACACCTCACAAATATCCTCAATGGCTCAATTTGTATGCGGGAGGCAGATAAACACAATCTTTGTTTGATCTTTTTGTTTCTGTTGTTTGCGAGGATGGTAACAAAATCCTTGTCTGATGTATATTTAGGAGGAATCTGTTAACGACTCTGACTTGACAGGAATATTACGAGGAAACTACAGAGCGACATGCACATCAGAAACACAGTATATCTGGAGGCCTGTGAACACCCACACACGCACGAGTATGTTTCACTGCTACCCCTCTGGTCTCCAGCTCGGTGCCACCGATCGTCTCCTTTGTTTCGGTTTAATGAGCACGTGTCGCCTATGGGTGGTCTGTAATTATGGCTGAGGCACAGAGGAGGAAGCATCATACCCTCTCAGCTCTCACCATCCCATAAAGAAGAGATCCCCGCCATCCCACGGAACCCGTTTGGCCCACTTTATCTCCTCACATCACTCACAGTTCGTTTCTGCCTCGCGGACTTCCCGTGTCTTGTCTGCCACCTTGTGAGCGAGCTGGTGTCTGCTCTCTGTCTCTGTCGTGCTACTCGGTATCCCCGTTTCCCTCACCAACTGCCTCCTCTCTCTGCCTGCAGCAACTCTCAAATCCATTTACACCATCTGTGAGACAACGAATCCCAGACGAAGGGAACACCTAGTCGCAATTCTTTCACCGAATCACTCACCTCCACCGAACCTGTGACAGCTTAATATCTCATCCATAACCGGCGTTGAAGAATATTTCCCATTGCAAACTAGAACGTTGTTGCTACGGGATGTTGCCCGTTTGAGTGACTTGAGCAGAGGTTGAGTGAGTTTTCTTGCGTGAGTGAGTTGCATAAACAATGCGACACACAGTAAGAGAGGTCAGCATCGAACTTCATCGGCCCCGTGCACGGTGACCTGAGACGAAGAACATGGTGATTCTGTGTTTTGTGGGAACAAAACAGACTATCGTGTGACGGTAGAGACACACGTGCTGAACATCAAATCGCAAATTTAATCTCCCTCACTTTAATACATAGAGCAACCTTGCAACGACGCCAGGCGATGAAGTGACTCAATTTCAAACTGGATCTGAGGTCTCGTCTCTCTGTTTGTGTTTATATTCGGAACAGAGGGGCTTGTGTGGGAGGGGGGGTGCATAATATTACAAATACTGGATCTGTCTGTGGACGAAAAGCAGCCTGATAGAAGACCACCAGCAAAGGAACAATACTACCAAGCAGTGTCGAATCACTAAGCCGGGGTGGATTTAAGCGAGGTTTACAGCAGAGGGCTGTTGTTCTGCACTGCTTAAGTGTACCGAATATACCCAGAATTCAGTGTAAACATACCGAGTAGAAACTTGTCGGAAAGTTTCGCAAGAATGTGCGGAATATTTTATTGTTTGTGCTTCCTGTGCACATTTATTAAGCAAGCTTGCGCTCTATCTGTCTGCGTGAGTGTGTGTGTGTGCCTTGGATGTGCTCTGTGTGTGTGTTTAGATATTTTTGGCGTACTGATGTCATGGGAGAGCTCGCTGAGAGATAGACATGTTTCCTCACAGAGGGACACATTCAACCGCAATGTGCAGTAATGTTTCCTCTTTTGACAAAAAGTACACCGCAATTATCTGGCAACAATTATGTGATCAGTTTTGAGACTTTCACGTCTATGTTCAGACTTGAAACCACCACAAGATACGCAAAATAACAAATTAAGTATGGGATCAGCTTTCATTATAGTTCACCAGTTATGTCTGCGCACCGCAGGATGCAGGACATACACACAGACACACACGAACACAGTCAAACACACCGGCAGGCTAGCCTTGTGTGAAAGCCTGAGCCGAGCGCCACCAAACACCAAAACAGGAAAATACAAAAATGAGGAAGAGAGAAG
>OMPJ01010765.1:0-14345 GCA_900312935.1 Carapus acus
ACACCCACCCAGCCTCGCACTGGAAACGCCACCCCAGACGCACAAACACACACCAAAAAATCAAGCCTACAGTGCAAAGTCACTCCGAGTTACCTCATTCAACAAGACTGGTTGTTTGCCGAGCGGAACATCTGCTCTTTCCCCAGCGTCTAATTCTCTAAGCGGCCATCGAGCGGCGAGATGGGCGCGGTAACCCTGCAGTCCGCTCCGGGAAACCCCACCGCTGCAGCAGCGATGGAGGCGAAACCGAGCCAAACAGACGGAATGGTGCCGCCGTGCAAACCGCACGTCGTCCGTGTCGTTATCTCTTACTTGGACTTAAATTTCGTGCGCTAATTAGCTGTTTACGACCTTGTTTTATCGTGTAGTGGCAGTGGGGCTGCCGAGATGAGAAGCATTCATGCAACACAAGTTGAGCATCCAACAAATAAGTGAGGGTTTCTCGTATGAGAACCTCAATTACCACACCTTCTCATGTTTTTCTTTCAAAAACAATTGCCCATTCACTGCCTCCACAACCCAATTGCCTGTTATGTGAGGGTGACATCCCGGCACTGTTGTGTTTTGTTACAAAATTGGGGTTACTGGTTTACCAGTGCTAAATCCATTAGATCAGGTTTAATGGTCATGGGTCAGTTGGAGGAGGAACAACTGTTGAAACATCAGTTGATTTTTCTCTATCCTTTGTGGTGTTTTTGTTTTTCAGGGAAACTGCAGGCAAAACCTAAGCACAGATGAGAGATGCAATGTCCAAAGCATCAGCTGTCCTTTAGAAGAGGGGTGGTTGGATTCTATGCCCCCCTTGAAAGATGCCAATGTCTAAGTATCGCTTGGCTAAGCATTGGATATCTCTTATAAGGGAAGAGAAGAGCAGGACAACTTAACTGATCTTGACAGAAAGTTTTTAATGGATCGTTGGCAACCTTTGTAGCAGCAGTCCTTGAAGACCCATGGCACAAACAATGGGGGTGAATAAGTTTTTGGGGGGTTAATTTAACACACGAAAGCCTTTTTATGAGACAGATGTGTGTCACTCAAGTGGTCCATTAGGAGAGAGGATGAATTTACTCAGTAATACAGCAACAAAGCCGGAAGATGTTTTAGTCGGTGAGGATGCATCAGTGGAAAAAAGACAAATCAGATGAAAGTTCAGGTCAACCTCGAAGGGCAGGGAGTGGGTAGAGATATTGACAGTGGGTGGATTGACCGCTCTCATATGTTGAGGTATAATAGGGCTGCGTCACGACCACTTGGAAGCCATATGCAATTACAGCAGGCATACTGGGTTAAAAGCTGAGCCATGGGACCACCCAGGCAATTGGCTCATTCAAGGAGATCTTTCCATCCTGGTGTTAGGCTGATTTCATTTATTTTCTCTATGCTCTCCACACATTATTTCATGATAACAACCATTAATTTCCCATGATCAGTTTACGAACAGTAGACCTGCATGTGATTTCTAAATAAAATTCCCCTTTGTACAGGAGCTTTTAGAGGAAGAGGCAAAGAAATTGCAACACCTTACATGTGCAGTGTGGTATTTCTTTCTTTCTTCCTTCCTTTCTCTCCTTTTTTTATGGACGTTATAAGCTACATAACAGTTTTTTTGAGGAAATATTCTTTCTTCATAAGTATTGCCACTCTTGGCTGCTTTTTCACCCCTGGATTTCCTTTTCTGGGATTAAAAAATGTTCATGACATCAATTCACCGATAATCACATCAAATGATGCCTGGTGTGTAATGTATGGATATTAAGTTTTTCCATCAGTTGAGGCTACAGACACAGAATGCTTTCTTGTATTCATATATAGGACTGTTAGCTATCTCTGTTCTATGATGACACAGATTCACCAATACTCTGTTGAACGCCGTCCATTGCCCTTCCCCTGCGCTGACAAACATAAAATCTTAATGCTCCCACTGCAATGTTTGAAATAACATCTTGTAGTTAAGTGCCTCCTTATTTGGTTGCCATGCTTTCATGAGATTCACTTGGGGTTGCACAGCACCTGCTAATGGCTCAGAGTAAGCAAATTGCATGTCCCATAAGAACGAAGCACATGCTGCTTAGGTCACTTGAAATCTATTTGACATTTTACATACAACGTTGTTTTGCTGTTAATGTTCAAGCCTTGATCATGTGACATTCTAAAACTTTGACCCAATACATATTTTCCAATATTACCATGTTTACTGGCCCAGCACTAGGTAAAGTTTTGCATCCAAATGAGGCTTTTTTGGGCATCTCCATCAACAAAAATCCACAAATGGTCTTAAGGCAACCCTTTGTAAACCCCTGAGATTTGAGCAAGGGCTGTCTTGTGAGGTCAAGGATTAGAGATCTTCTCACTCTACTCGAGCTGTGGTTGTGGTTGGTTGTTCCTGCACTTCAAATAAAATGGCAAGTACCTATCATTCACATGGAGACACAGTGTTATTTCTCTATACCTCTGGATTGTATTGAACCTTTATCTTACTGCAGGCCAGCAAGTTAACACCCGAACAAATCACAGAGTACAAGGGAGTTTTTGAGATGTTCGACGAAGATGGAAATGGAGACGTGAAGACGCAAGAGTTGGAAAGACTGATGAGCTTAATGGGAATCAATCCCACAAAGAGAGAGCTCATCAAAATGGCCAAAGATGTGGACAAAGATGGTGACTATAGGCTGGCAGCCTTTCTAAACCTCATACTGTGTGTGTTACCAATCTTATAACAGATGATACATGATGTGGTCACATGCTCTGTGTTGCAATGAGAGCAGTGTGAATGGAAATTTTTACTATGTTGTCACTGCTGCCGTAGACACAATGTATGTACAGTGTATATGAGAGCTACTATTACTTACTGATTATCAAAAAACTGACTTAGACTTCGTGGGATACACTGATTGTTTTTGTCACAGATTTGACTTTATCAGGACTTCGAATGTCAGGTTTTCTACGTTTCTTCAGTCAGTCAATGTGGCTCACAAATATTTTACAAAATTATCCTTTTACAGTTATCACAATACATTGAAAAAGCTCAGTTGTATTTACATTTTGGAGTATAAAAGCCAAATCCACAAGGAGCCCTTCCATGAATTACTTCATTTTTGCCACAGAACTTTGATGTCTTGGATGAAGCTTCTCCTGACATATTAGGCCTTGTTAAAATACGTTTGACTAGTTTGTTTGTCATCCAGCTGTTTCTTTAGTCTTCAAATATCATTTAAAATTACCCGTTTGGAGGAAAAGAAGGCCCAGCTCTTTCGAAATGCCACGGTATTGTGCGAATCATATGCCATAACGTGCAATCCTATCAATATCCAACATATAGCTGTGCTATTTGTACATTTGAAATGGTTGTAGCGAGAAAGAAGCAACTGTTCACACCAAGTCAGATGTTTCTGTCAGTTTCCTAGACCAATGTAGCAAATCTCAGTTATGAAGCTGAAATCACTAGATGTCAGTATTTCACTGTCAGTGATGTGGCATATTTGCTCGGAATCCTGTTGCACCATAGCATCATCAACCACTCTGTTCTGCTATCTGCTGATTTCACACTGCATTCTACAATATTAAAGGAAATGGGTGTTTTGTGACATTTCAGATAGAGGAATCTTCAACTGCGATGGATTCTTGGGTCTAATGGCGCTGTACCATGAAAGAACCAAGAATCAAGATGCTGAGCTCCGAGCTGCCTTTAAAGTCTTTGACAAGGAGGCTAAAGGATATATTGACTGGAACACACTTAAGTAAGAGTAACAACACGTGACAAGCAACATGTCAACGTGTCATAAATTTATTCCAATATGATGTGAAACCTTGCAGTCTACCTCCAGAGCCGTGACGAAAATGATTACTATCATACAGAATGACACTTTGTTGTACACACTTACACAAGTGTTCAAGTTGGAAATACATTTGTACATAAAAGTCGCGTGTGACACCTCTTGAGTAACCAACTGCATCGAACAGTTATTTGTACAATCATCGTTTTTAACGTCTTTTGCTTCTCCAGAGTAATATATTTTTGCGTTTTGGTGTTTCTGTTGATGACAACAATAATAATAATGATAATGATGATACCTTTTACAGGTACGTACTGATGAATGCAGGCGAGCCACTTAATGAGATTGAGGCAGAGCAGATGATGAAAGAGGCAGATAAAGACGGTGATGGAACCATCGATTATGAAGGTACATTTGAAGGGTTAAGCATTAGAGATGCACACAGGCTGCATATCCTAAAGTGGCTGGCTTCCTGTTATTGTAAGCACAGATCCAACATGGTTGCTGTCTAGATCAGATGTATCAGACCTCTATAATTCTCTTAAAGTGTGTAACAAGGGGCGCCATTGTTACTGCTCGAGCTAGGGACTGCATCATGACGAAACAATTGCTGTGATCAAAGGGTTTCTCTTTGCATCAGCACATCTTGTTTGGAAAGTTTCAACGTAAATCACGAAAACACTAAGAGGATATTTCTCCTTCTTCTCTTTGCAGAATTTGTGGCGATGATGACTGGGGACTTGTTCAAAATGAATTAATGACTAACTCACTTCACATCTTGATTATGAATCTCTAGACTGAAGGTTTGAATCTGTGCTGGGAAAAAAGTAAAACAAGAATATCAGTGTACTTTGTGTTCAAGACTTTGCAATTGTAATGGTAATAAATAGTTATGTGATTGTGACATGCAACACCTGTCTATAACTGGATATACTCTTAAAGTAAGGATGGTATACCTTCACTCTGAATTTAAAGCCATTCCTATTTTAGGCACAGAGGCATCACAGGGTTAATTCCTCCTGGTTGCCACCCGGATGCAGTCACTCACATGTGCCTAAGAGCATCTGGTGCGCAGAGCCATTAAATCTCATTCTCGTCCCTGCAAAGCCAAACAGACAGCTGAGGGCGCCAACCACTATCTATCATCTTGAAGCCATTAGACCAATTGCAGGGAGAGGGGGGAGGGAGCTCCCAGCACTCATCTCTGTTTGCAGCATCTCTGGAGCTGCAGAGCCTCTGCTGGGTGAAATACAAGAAAGGTCCGGACAGGGGGGGGAGCAGATCCCGGGAAGGGAACTGGAGAAGAAGGAGGAGATGTCTGGAGGGCTGCTGGCTTTGGGTTACTGAGTGTGCTGAGCTCCTCGTCCGAGAAAATGGCTGTGTTTTCCATGTAAACAGCCCGTGTAGCGTCTGTGTTGCTAAAGGGAGGAGAGGAGGAGGAGGAGAGGGGGAGGAGGAGGAGGAGGAGGAGGGGCTGGGATTGAGGCAAACGGTTCCTCTTCCAAAGTCATTCTCCCTTCTCTCGCTCGCCCCCCCACCACAAATCACCTTTGAACTCTTCATGCTATGTGTAAAGGTATGTACACACCAATATACGTCTCTAATCTGAGATGGTCACGTTGGCAGGATTAGTACTTCAGCCGTTTGCACAGGACAGCTGAGACTGTGCGTTTTGACTAAAAATAACATGACATATATCAGTAACACATGTGCCACAGCCGTGAGACGATTCATACAAAGATGACAGCTCGTGATATGTAAATGTTTTATGCTCTGGCTCTGTGTTTGGGGCTGATGCAGGAGTGGAGGACAACTACATCGGAGTGAGTCAGATTTTGCGTTTTCATTGGTCCCCTCCTCACTGCACATGGTCCTCATTAGGAGCCCGAGCAGACAGGATGCACTAAGGAGAGAGGAATGGATCATATATCTCTTTTCAGCGCCTGCCTATGTCAACATGCAACACTTTGGGACAAACCACTTTCAAATAGATGGCGGACATGAGAGCAGACACCCATAGTGAACATAGAATGCGGCTGTGAGGATGCTGAAATGAGTAAATAGACATCAGGATAATTGCAATGAATTGAGCTGAGGATGTGTGGGATGCGTCTATGAGTATGTGTGTGTGTGTGTGTTAGTGTGTGAGTGTGTGGGAGGACGGGACAAGCTCCGTGTCTCGGTGTAGTGGGTATTTATGGAGCCGGTGTGTATGTGTAGCGAGGTTTATGTGGGTGTATGTACGATTCTGATCTCTGGATGTGAGCCAGGACATTTCGTCATTGCATATTTTACAGTTGGAGTGGTTCGTATTCCTCAGTGTTTTATCATGTCTGGCGCGCCACTCTTCCTCTGTGCCTTTGTTTACCCACATCCTGCCTGAGGAGCACACACCACATCCCTGCTGGCACCACCGCTTAGAGTGTGTGTGAGGATGATAGTGGCGTTGAGGACGCATGTTCACCTGTTTGAGAGATTTAAGAGCAACAGACAGAGTTTTTCAAAGACCTTATTATCGCGTGTATGGCAGATTCATACCGGGGAAGTTTTCCCAACATTCCTGAGTTCCTCCAAGAGTCTCGGTGAACAATGGCAGAGAGATTAAAGCGGTTGCGGGAGGTGGAATTGCGCCGAGTTCCGCCTTAATTGCGCTCGTAATACAAATACCTCCTGTCTCGACCTTGAAATACACAGTCTTGGTGTGTGAGACTGGAATGATGAAACTATATTTTACAGATTCCATTCCAGGGAATACATGGACGGCACAGTCTTAAGGGTCCAAGGGGACAACTGGTGAAACAGAAGACGCCAATGCCGACAATGAGACGCGCCGGAGCAACATGACTGCATCCATGTAGACACTGATCTGTTGGCTGGCTCTGACGTTTACATGTGACCATGGCTTCGACTCCTGCCAACACGGCCGCAAGCTTCCTCGCCTCAACTGCCGCATCAACCTCCACGGTCCCCTTCCTTCCAACCAGCACAACTGCCAGGGACAACATCACCACCAGAACCACTTTAATGACTGTTACCATCACAACCAACGAGACCAGCTTCAATGCCACCACCTTCCCAGAGGCGGTGATTGAGGGTTCGGGCATGGGAATGGTGCTGGTGCCCTTTGGTATCATCACCGTCATTGGCTTTGCCGTGGCAATTGTAAGAAGAATCAGTTTGAATATTCTCACCACAGTTTTCATCAACATTTCCCTGACATACAGTATTCCATCCCACACAGCGCTAATGTGTCATCATGTGACTTCCTCTGTTCAACCCCATACCTAGTGTCTCTGCAACTCATCCTCCATGCACACGCACTGTCATCATTGGGAATTATGCTGAATATTCTGCAGTAATGGACCAGTACCTAACTTATCTCTCCCCCCTCTTAGATGCTGTATATCCGGAAGAGGAAACGGTAATTTCATTCTGCTTGTTTTGATTCGATTTAGAAAAAGTAGCCATGAATGCTCATTACTTGTCCCCCCCTGTGTCTCAGGTTGGAAAAGCTACGACACCAACTCATGCCCATGTACAACTTCGACCCGGCAGAAGAGCAAGATGACCTGCTGGAGCAGGAGCTGCTGGACCATGGTCGGGATGGCAGCCTGGCAGGTCCCAATGCAAAGGTGAGGCGGAGAGGGAAAAAGGTCCTCAAGACTTATGATTGCTGGAAAAAGGAAACATGGTGGTCTGAGTTCGCTGTCGAGTTGATTGCAATATCTGTGTCACCAGCCACTAAAAACAAAACACTCGGTGACATAGATTTTCTGGAGAGCGCTCACAGGGACACGTTTTCCTGTTGTAGTCGGGTCATGTCTTGTATTCGCAGCTGATCTTATAATGTTCCGCTTCTGTTTCAAGCTTCTATTCATTGCTTGGATGAGGACACTTTTTTCTTCTCTTTTTTGGAATGTCACATCTGTACTTTATTTCAGCCTTCTCATTAGACTGTGCACCCAGTTAGTTTGTTTTTCCTCTTTTGGGGGGTAAAACCTGAAGCTTATCCTCCTGTTGTAACATATTATTTTCTTTATTTCTTTGAAGTTTTGACAAAGGCATTATGGTCACAGGCAAACACGGTAAAGTATTACCTGTGTGCGTTTGACTCATTTTCTTAACCCCTTTTTACCTCTTGTCTTTCATTGAGAAATCCAAAACAATAATTATTAGGTACCATATGCATCCATATTAACTTAGGATCCTTTTCATTGACTTCCCCCCACCAAATATATCAATTTCAGAGGCCAAACGCATTAGCAATGCATGTGCTACTATGAAACTAACCTAATAAGTTATACTTATCAGTAATTACAATAATAACAGTTTAGTTTGCAACACATTAATGACATTTGGAGTCTTAATCTTAGAGGAAAAGACGCTGACCACATGTTGTGTTGATGTTAATGTGCAGTTTTGCGTTTACACATCTAAGTACATTGATTCTATGTCGCAACCTACCGGTATTGTGTGAAAACACATCTTTAAAACCATTTTTGTGTCATGCCTCTCGGACTAACACACATCGACTCCTAGAATATTAACTTCAAGGAGATCATTTTTAACTCCAGGTAGAATGACAAAGAGTAAATCGCCAATGTCCTTTCTTTGAGTTGTTCACCACCTTGTCAGCTGGTTGTGCAGTGCTGTGCCTACTACAGTCATTGTGATCTCAATGTCAGCCACAGTATCTTCTAACCTTCTGTCCGTCCCCCCCCGCAGACCCTCACAACTTCCCACGGGACGGCACAGAGGCCCAGCCGTCTGGTGTTCACAGATGTAGCCAAAGCGCTCAACGCCTAACTGCGCTCGGTCCGGTCTGCGGGGCCGACCGGCCCCAACAAGATTCTGTGCTCAGGATGAAACATGTAACTGACGTCGAGGACTAACTGGAGGTTTGGTGGTCGTTTTTAGGGTAGGCTGGTTCATCGGTTAGACATTCAAAATAACTGTTTCAATCGCACTTGCCGACTTTTTTGTTTGACACTTTCACATCAGCTGGATGTCCGTTTGCTGTGTTGAATAAGGGAACTCAACATGGAATGTCATGTAGGAACTTGCACTGTTACCAACTGGCTCCCCCCAAAAAAAGTATGTTGCACATTTCTGAACTCATTTTGTGTCATTGCTGTTGAAATGTCTGGTAACTTAATAATGAAGTACGTCGAAGCTTCAGTATCTTCTTCCATGTTTGATAAAGGTGTTAATTGAATTGTGTTATCTTATAAGCTTGAACACTGGACATCTTACGTTACCTTGAACCCTCATTTAGTTTGATCTTATTGAAAAATGAGGGATTGCCTCTTTCTGTATTCATTAAATGTATTTAAACCAGTTTGTAAAGGACTGTGCGTTATGCAGATGCTTTGTGAACAGAGCAGAGTCGATAAGTGTGACATTTTATTGATAAGCAATAAAGAAGCAGAGTAACACAAATCACATGGAAAGAGAATCATAACAAAATATATATTACAGGTTTGTGAGTTGTATCAATGAAGTGGATGAGGGAAACGTCAGTAACATAGCTAAAAAAAAAAAAAGTGTTAAAAATACGGCATGAAAGAGGATTTCTCAAGTTACACTAGTGAATATTCAACTTCTCAGTAACAGAATGGATCAAGTATTGTCACTACATCACTATCAGTAAGATCACAGAACAAAATTGTCCCCATGAAGACAGTAAATATCCGGGCACAGCTCATGTAAAAACTGCAAACACCGACTCAAGTGTAGATAAACAAAGAGGCACCTTTCAGGTTTTGTCCATTCACAATGCTGGCGTGAATGTAATGAGATGAGGATTATCACATTATTGGTTTGGCAGTTGTTCAGGTTTTATCGAGGGTGGCGATCCCCTGTTACAATCTCTTGTACATCACACGGGCGCGATCCAAATCGCCTGCAGGTCTGACGGGAACTACAACTAACCAAAACCTCCTGAGAGATGACCTGGGCTGTGGCTGTGTTCAGAGGTAGTCCGGAGGGCAGCAGAGAAAGTCAATGCATATGAGCGTGGAAACACATTTCGCCTTTTGGCAGCAATTTAGTCAGCAGTGCACAATCACACACGATCAATGGTGTAACAACATGTTATCACACTGCGCAAATCAGACTCCCAGCGGCAGATACATTGGCGGGGCAGATGGAGAGCAGCAGTCCTCACCAGCACTTAGCTTCAGGTCTGGTTGAAGCACAAATTGGTTCGAATGTCTCCATTCCAGTAGCCTGAGCTTTGTGATATCTACCTCCCTCATGACACTATCCTGCAGTAAACAGTTTCAAAATCATCCACAGAGCAACATGGAGTTTCACCTGTGGCCAAGACATTTGTCCTGACGTTGTTTTGTCTCCCATTAGTCTCGTGTATTTCAGCACCAAGTAGTTATTTGCTGCCCCTCCTTTCAAACCACAAGCATTAAGTGAGTCACATCAATAATGTACAGTGTAAAGATCACAAGGATGCATGATACTGTCGCAGACCAAAAAGCAAACATTTCATATAAAAACACCGTAAAAAGCAAACTATTTGATCAAGTTATTGTAAACTATTGGCTGAGCCCTAGTTCGGAAAAATAAAGTCTAATTTCAGGTTGCAACAAATATAGTTTAAAAATTCATACTGCTGCTTTGGGGTCTATGTGTGTTTGTGTGTGTGTTTGTGTGTGTGTGTGTTTGTGTGTGTGTGTGTGTTTGTGTGTAGGGGGGGTGAGGGGGTTGCATGTTGTTGTGCAACACATACCTTTATCTATGCATCAAGTGTCTCGGCGAGGGTGTGTGTGCCTGTGTGTGTGTGAGTGAGTGAGTGAGTTTGTGGGGAGGTTCCGTTGGAGCATGCGAGTGTGTGAGAGAGTGATGAGGGTCTTGATTTGAGATGTTCGGGTTTGTGGGGCGTTACTGAGGTAGAATGAGAAGCAAAGAAACTGAGGTGAAGTGAGGTCACACTGAGGTCTGTGTGTGTGTGCGTATGTGTGTGTTTACGTGTGTGTGTGTCAGAATCAGAAATGCACAACATGTAGCACAACAATTACACTGAGCAGACTGACAACATGTTCCTGAATAAGTACTCGAGTACCTGAGGTTTCAATGTGGTGGCAGAGTTATGTAACAGTAAAATCCTGAGTCTGGTCAAATGTCATGTCACCAAGCCTTCCTTTCCCAAATGAAATATCCATTTACCTTTGGATTGCCCTGCCGATTGCTTCTTAAAAGGAAAATTCAAGCTGCGGAGTATCACAGAGCGCCTGACCTATCACAACGATTTGCATTGAATTCTATTGACATTTGAAGTACTGCACTCATTTGCATGTGTGAATTTCCAAGAGGTGTGCTTGCAACGACATGACATAACATTTTGGAACAAAACCTTTTGCATTTGTTTCTCAGAAAAAATAACTTCAGCGCATCAAAAATGTCACTCTCTCTCTCCCTCCCTCTCTCTCGTGTATCTCTTGGTATGATTTTGTGGTGTGTTTGGATGTGATGGTTCGGTTCAGCTTCTTCAACAATCCCCTTTCGTTCCAGCTAACAAACCCATCCTGTCAACGCCATGCATGCACACACACACTCGCACTCACACACTCCCAAGTTATCCCATCTATCAGCCCAACTCTGTTGTCATTGTACATTAAAAATCAGCTGTGAACCAGCAAACCCATGAGTAAGAACCACTGGTTGCCATGAATCTTTTTTTGTTCCTGAATCCCCATGGCTGACTGGGGTCCTGCACCCCTCCTTGCTTGAGGTCAAACCTTGAGGTAGGTGAAAGATCTACTCCCCTTCCTCCTGCTCGGGAACCTGAGATGATGAAGGCTCAAACTGCGAGGGACCCTCCTCAGCCTCTTCTGCAGAGCCCTGGAGAAGAGCAGCAAGGGGAGGAAGAGCACGTCGGTCAGGGTTGGGGGTTAGGTTGACTTGTCACGGTGCCGTGAATCAGTCGCGAATACGAGAATGAGTGTAAATATTTCAGGGCGTGTGAGAAAGGGGTCCATCTGTCAGACCTAGAGAGGCGAGGAGCGCGACAGTTAAGTCAGGAAACCAAGAAGACATAGGGAGGGAGACAGTTAGATCAGGTTTCCCCTGCCTACATTGAGTCATTCTTCCCTTCCGCCCGTGTGCCTGCGTGTGTCAGGGAGCGGCCGGCCGCCTAACGGTTTGCATTTCGTTTCAAGCCCAACCTAAGCGCAGAGGATGCGATAAGACAGATGGGGCATCAAGAGGATTGGTGCGCTGCGGCGGCGGCTGTTGTGCAATCGTTTCGCTCCACGAACCCAGTGTCAGAATATAGCCAACCCGCCAAAACCTAGAATCAAAGGTGTATCCGCACGCAGCCGTTGCACCAATACCAAGAATCCGACACATTCGGATGTACCATGTAGTCATTTCACGGGAAAAGCAACCAGTGGTGAATTAGTGGTGAATCAGGGGAAACGGAGTGGATAGAGCAATACTTAGCAAGGGGTCTAACTTCTAACAAGATGTTGACACACAACTTTTCAATGTTAACCCATTATAACATCTTTTTTTTACATGAGCTTGAGATTTGTTTGTGTAGTAGCACAAATCGCTTCAGTTTGAAGTTGGAGATCAAACACTCTTACAGCAGGTGTTAAAGTCTCCCAGTGTTTGTAACTTGTCAAAGTAAGAACATCCGATAAAACATGTTCTACAGCTTTGTGATGATTTGAGGACACTGCATCAAATGCAAACTGATTCATTCATTCATTCATTATCGGCCGAGAGGCTAGATAGACCAAATCTCTGCTTGGATCACATTTGGAGCACCACCATTCCTATTGTTATTTCAAAGACATTCCTTTTTCTCCCTCACCTGTTGCTCCTCTGCTGCTTCTTGTACTGCTTTTTGGGGCTGCGGACACAAACAAATGAGAGTGAGAATGGAGGGAAGCGTTTCATTGACAGACTTTGGAGGCTTTGGACACACTGGCGGTCCACTCCACTCCACGGTGTGTCAGATGTCAGCGATTGCTCAATACCCATTTCCTCGGTCGGCCACGTGGTCGTCTCTCCCCGACTGGCACTACTTTCTGAGGAGGAGAAGGGTGAAGGGTGAGAGGAAGGCCCATGTTTCATATCTTAACGATGATCTCCACACACACACAAATATTGGATTTCGTACATTTTCAAGGGACCCTATTTTAAGAATTGAGTCAAATATGTCGATGAAAAAATATTTTGCTGGATTATGTGGCACTTTTTCAATTAAGTTCAAATAAACCACATTTTAAAATTTTTTCTTACTTTCTTACTGCTAATTGCATTACAACTTGTAGAAGATGTACTTTCTGTCAAGAATATTATCATTAAGAAGTTATGGACCTGCTCTGATTTAAGTTTTATATTTACAACATCATAAGATGATTTTGTGATTCTGCTGGACAGAAAATGGATAGAATCAAAGATTCTTAGGCGATTTCTGCAAATATTAAGATTTAAGTGGGATACACATTTCAATCTGAAGGTATCATCTTGTGCAATATTTGAGTATAAACTTGAAAATTAAACCTATGTTATGTTTTTAGCATTAAATATCAATGTGTCAGTAGACACAAGGAACAGAGATTGACTCTCAAACAAAGATGAGTGAAAAATCTGACATATCACTCTCAACATTATCAGTAGCAGCAGGAGGCCAATGCATCCTCATACCAAGATTGTCTGTGTGTCCAACAAAGTACACACAAGGTTTCTGTCCCTTAGTGGCGCTGGACATTTTGATGCAACCCAAAGGAAACAACAGTGGAGATCAACCACCAGAAATTAACTCAGTCCAGTTAAGTTAGATATGGAGAGGACAGTTCACAAGGGGAGATCGAAGACATAAAGCAGTACAATGTCCTGCTAAGCACTGGCGTGTGTGTGATCGATCAAGCATCACTTAGTTGTCCTGACCTTCAGGGCAGCACGGGGGCCCTTGTTCTTGCTCCCTTTGGGTCTTCCTCGCGGTCGCTTTGGTGTTGGCGGGCCCACCGGTTCCTAGAAAGCAAAGACAACCGCTCATCACCAACACAGCTCAGGCAGGCCTGAACTTTGCCAGCCGCTTTGCTCCAGCTGGCACCGCCGCCTGCGGTCGGACGACTTGCACCGAGACACGCTTGGGGTCGAACGCAGGATTTGACAGACGGTCACCGTACCTGCTGCTGCTTCCGTGGCCGACCTCTGCCCCTGCGCTGAGGCTCGGGAGGCGACTGGGCGGTGCCCGGCTGCGGTGAGGGTGAGGGCGAGGGCGACGGCTCGCTGGTCCCTCTCTGACTCATGCCTGCTGCTGTCCGCCGGCCTCAGAGAGCTTCGGGCATTGGCCTCAGGGGCGTCAACAGGAGGAGACCTGAGTGTGTGAGGCTGGGGACGGAGAGACACACTTTCTCTGAATGAGTTGGCGGTAGAGGGCGTGACACACACACACACACACACACTCACTTCGCGAGTGCACCTCACAGGGGCGATTACTGTAAGCTTTCACCACCTACTGCTTCCAATCACGCAAGAGATGCGATTCAACAAGTAACCTGAAATTTTCACAGGAGTTTTTCTGCGATGCAGGCGTGGGAACAC
>OMPJ01010766.1:0-17055 GCA_900312935.1 Carapus acus
ATGAATGGAAACATCTGAGGGGGGTCACGGGGCAGCGACAGTGACAGAGAGAGAGACATGGAGGGAGTGACGGAAAAGAAGACAGACAGCGAGGATGACACACAGAGGGGGAGAGAGAGACAACAGGGCCGGATGGACAGAGAGAAGCCAGAGATAAAAGATTCCTCAGTGAATTCGTTTTCAAAGAGTTTTCTCTGGTTTATCAGCTCATTTGCCATTTTCTTTTCAGGCAGATCTGGAGGTCTTGAGTTTGACCACTGACCTCCTAGAAAAACTATTTATTACCAATTAATTACTTTTTATGGTGATGAATTGTGGCAGTGCTTAACCTGCAACAACCAGCCTGATGGTTTTTCACTTATTTCAGACTATTTCATACAGCCGGCCAATGTCTCAGACCCTGGCAGCTGAACCGCCGACCCCAACCACAAGATGATAGTCAGGCACAGAATAATATTTCTCCGCAGGAGAGACGGGAGGTTTCCTGTCTGCGTCCACGCTGCACAGCCAAATGTTTGTGTAGCTTTTTGTGTCGCGGAGGGGAACCAGCACAAGACACAATAAATACTGCATGTGCAGTTCAATATAACATGAAATACAATCATAAGTAAGATCACACAAAAGAGAGAAAGAGGAGAGAGAGAGAGAGAGAGAGAGAGAGAGAGAGAGAGAGAGAGAGAGAGAGAGAGATGATGATGATGATGGTGAAGAGAACAATGCGGAGGAAGCAGCGGGGTTTGTGTTTGTGTCTGTGTTGTACTTCCCTTAAGCATTTGTGGCTTGCTGTGTGAGTATGTTTGTCTGAACGTATGGATCCTGTGTGCGTGCGTGCGTGTGTGCATGTGTGCGTGTGTGTGTGTCTCGGCCATGAGTGGAGGTCCAGCCTTCAAGACAAATAGAAACACTTCCTCCCCTGTTAGGTCTGATAATGCAGCCACTGATTAGCGACACGACTGTGTGCGTGCGTGTGTGTCACTCTTTGTGTGTAAGCATGCGTGTGTGTGTGCGTGCGTGCGTGCGCTTTCTCCTTTGTTTCAATGAAATCGCACACTGTTTAATCTGCACTCAGTTGTGCGTCTTATGAGTGATAGATAACAGATTTCTCTGCCAAGTTCATCCATGGTGAGCAAACACAAATGACCTACAAATGACTCAAAGAAAAACAAACATGGGGAGAGAGAGAGAGAGAGAGAGAGAGAGAGAGAGAGAGAGAGAGAGAGGGACTCCTGAGGAATGCTCAGAGCGCTGCTATAGTCGTCACAAGGAGGAAATGGATTCCCAGAGACAGGAAGAAACCTCATGGTGGGAGGAAGTGTTTGCCAGCATCCGCCCTCGAAAGGAGAGAGCGAGCGAGGAAAGAGAAATAAAGGAAAATGTGCGAATGGACGATCCGACACGCCATTTGCCCATAAAACATGTAATACGGCTGGTTTCAGGGGTCACAGGCGTCATGTTATTGTATCTCAAACCTTTCCAGTTGACGGGGAAACGTGCGCTCCAGACGACCCCACAACATCCTGCCTACTGGGACCGAGCACGTGCAGCACACCTGCTGATGGTGTGTGTGTGTGTATGTGTGTGTGTCTGACATATGTCCTATGAGGGGGCTTCTGTGGGTTATCAGAGATGCGTGGCCACATTCTCTCACTTGGGGGCCTTTGTAACTGAATAAAGTTCACACCAAGCGACTGATGACACACACTCACACACACACGCACATGCACGCACGCTACGTACGCACACACACACACGGGCCCGACCAAACAACATAAAATTTGACACTTTTTACATTTTTTAGGCTTTTTTTCTGGGTTGTAGCCACAGCAGGTCTGTGACTCAAGTCTGAGCTGAACGCGAAGTAGCGAGGAGCGAGCGTTGACCCGGCGCTGCTCCCGGCTTCAGGGACGGGAATCAGCTCAGGTACGAGGAATGAGCTCTGAGCGTGTGTGTGTGTGTTTTGTCACTGTCTTGGCTTCTCTGGGCTCTCTGTGAGAAATATTTTAGGCAGCAGGCCGGTGGTTAGCTGCTGGATAACAGAATGGTGTGTGGTCAAACACCACCCACGCCGCAATATGCTGCTAAAGGGTACGCAGCTCATACAGCTAGGTGATGTTACACACGTCACACACACACACACACACACACACACACACACATTTTTGAGCCACTAATGCATTGGTCGAAGCACTGAAATAGGGCTATATTATGAGAATGGCAGGAAAATGTGTGTGAAATGAGACAGATGACAGATAAACATCTGTTTAAATCCTTGAGTCATGCTTCTGCTGACATCATTTGTGCCAAAACACACACACACACTCACTCACTCACACACACACACACATAATTTGACGTTCAGTCAAGCCAAATACAAACTAATGCAGTGGCTCACATGCTTACACACAAACCCATAACTGAGTCTTTCTCTCAGTGACGCTCCAGCTCTCACTCTCTCTCCTGTTACTGTGTGTGTGTGTGTGTGTGTGCGTGCGTGTGTGTGTGGGTGGACAGATGGCCCTTTGTGACTCCTGACACCTGCCAGCTGCTGCTCTGCTCTTCTTCACCTCTTCCCTTTTTTCTTGCTCCTCTCACCTCTTCTCTTTCCCTCTTTCTATTCTTCCAAACTCCACAGAACTCGCTCCATCTCTTACTTTCGCCGACCCTCTCAAATTGCCAACTTGTGGGCTGATTCAGGATCTGCCATTCAGATGTCTCACACTGCTACCAAACATTCTCTGTCCACTGTGGTATTTTACTGTTTTACCGCTACATCAAAATATTGGGGGAAAAAGAATTCAAATCCCAAAGTCGCAGCTTAACACAATTCTTTTATTATATTTGAGGCTTCAGAATGAGAAACGTATGTGCATGAGCTTGTTTTGTTGAAATAACTCCACACAGATAAACATAGAGTTGACTTTGTTTCAGAAATCGGTCAATGTTTTGGAGATGTTCCCTTGGCAGCGCTGAATAAAAACACAACATCAACTTCCTTTCGCATATTTTGATTTATCTGGATATGAGGGTGAGTCAAACGTCGCAGGATGGTGGAGCGAGCGGCGAGCGCTCACAGCTGCAAAGCTCTGACATCACTGTGGCACACACACGCAAACGACAACTGGAATGCAGAGGAGGACGATAGGCTGTGGCGCGCTGGTCTCCCTGCTGGGTGGCACGTGGGTTTAGAAAATCACAGCCAGACAATACTCACACACACACACACACACACACACTGACTGAGCCTGAGAAAACAACCTCATCTGACAGTCACTCTCACCTTCTCTACCCACCATGTCTCTATCGGGGACAGTTAGGTGAAGTGAAGACAGCTGGCTGTGTGTGTGTGTGTGTGTGTGTGTGTGTGTGTGTGTGTCTGTGTGTGCGCGCGCGGGTGGGCGGGTGCTAGTGGGTGTATATGTCTTTATGTATGTGTGATCCGAAAAGGTCAGAGGTCAAACTGCGGTTCCCAGAGTTCTGCGTTGCTCTCCTCCCAACAGGAAGGGAGGGCATTGTCCATATGCTGTCTTCACTCACACACACACACACACACACCGAGTCACAGAGAGATTCATTCACTACATCATCAACACACAGACCAACATGCTGTAAGTGTGGAAGACACACAACACACATATACACACTGTTTACATCACATTAACACCCAGACACTCTTACTCATACTCACACAGACACACACAGACACACACACAGAGCCACAGCAGGTCAGTGCCAAAGCTGTTTAGGACAACAGTGTGAAAATTTGAGGATACCCTGGAAAATGAACACACTCACTGCTCCTTTTGTTCTGTCATACACTCGTTTTTTTTTTTTTTTTTTTGGTCTCCTCCCTCTACCAGCCTGCTCCAAGTGCCAGTGACTGTGTGCCTCTGTATGGTTGTGTGTGTGCGCGCGCAAGTGTACGTGTGTGTGGACAGCTGCATACAGCTGTGCCCTGCCTGTGTTTGACAACATCTTTTATAGGGTTCAGAGGATGTACAGCGTATCAGACAGACAAGCAGGCGCACACACGCACGCACGCACACACACACGCACACAACGGAAGGAACCGCTTATAATTTATTGTACCTCACACTCGGCATTGTAAGAGCAAAGCAGTGGGGCCAGCTGTGCTCACACACACATTCACATTAAAAAGGAGACACACACCAACCAAAAAAAAAAAAACCCACACACACACGTGGTGTCGGCAAGCGACGGAGGGATTTATTCTGATCCACAACGTCCTCCATGCTGATGGACGGTGCAGTGTGTGTGTGACTGTGGTCCAATCAGTGTGTGTCAGGTTCCAGGAGGATTAAGGGTCTGATTCCTCAGCCCGAGCAAAACACTCAGGGAGGCAGCAGGTGTAAAAGTGGCTGACATGCGGACAGAGGAAGGCAAACAGGAGGCTCAGAGAGAGATCTATGATGTTGTCGTTTTTTTGTGCGACTAATGCAACAACTGAATGAGCTTTCAGTCACTTGCCAGCTTGGATTTGGTGGGAGCAGGATGAGACACTGTTTCCACTGGTGGAACACACTCATGAGTGGCTCAGAATATGGTTCGCTGGATTTCTGTGACCAAATAATCGAGTAATTTTAGGGCAGAGAAAATGTTACATTGGCCATAATAAGGATGTAAAAATTACACTGAGCACAAAAAATACCAGGAGGCAATAAACATAGATGGGGCACTGGATAGAAAATAGATAGAAAATATTTTTGGAAAAATGGAACAACAGACTTCCTAATAATCTGTTAAATCTACTCAAAATAAAAACAAGGGAAAATACAAAAAGACATTTATCTCAAAGCCGGTGTGTATTTTCATCATATTTTTTAAGAAATCACTCCACCAAGGTTAATTCCACTCAACATGAACAGAAGAGGAAAGCTAGACAGCGAGCCATAATATCCATCAAGCAAATATGTCATGGCAGCTTGTAAATTCATTATTCTCCCTGCTTAATCAATCAATCAGCACATAAAAACGTCTGACAAATATGCACGCCGTGCTGCCTGCGGTGCAGGAGGCACTCTCACACCTCCCCATCTGGACAGATCATTCCACGAGTGAGTCACACATGGGCAGGTGGCACATGCCCGCGCGCACACGCACGCACACACACACACACATTCCAGTTTTCCCCACAGGAAAAAGTTGCGGCTAAAACAAATGTTGATTGTTTGCTCTGGGCTTATTGACGCTGTTGCTCCTGTTGTTGTTGTTGTTGTTTTTGTTTTTCTTGCCTCACTCTCCCTCTGTTGCACTTGTTAAGAACCACAGGAATACAGTATCAATGATGAATGTGAGGTGCTGCGGTTTCCTAATGTTCTTTCATTGTTACAGAGAGATCATCACAAGAAAACTTTACATCTGATGATATTGTATAGTTTAAATGATATTTAACAGTTTTCGTTCACATAGATTGGACATGTGGGAAAAACGCATCTGTGCAAATAAATCAAAGTGAATGCGGCGATGGACAAAAGAATTCACCTTACTCCAGATTTTCAAGAAGTACAGTTTGAATGTGTGGGATGAGCACAGGGTCAGCACCCAGCAGGGTCCCAAGCTCCGGAGAATGCTGCCCCCATCAGGATGTTACAGGAAATGGTCAGTCTGTATGTTGGTAGGGCCAATTTTGGGCATGTCAGTTGGGAAATCACTGTTTGATATCCGATCTTATCCCTTTAGTAACAATACGATGGAGCAGAGCACCTATTCGTGTAGTTTTATGTTATTTCACCCAAAAAGTACGACGGAAACACAATACATTGTTCGTACGATGTCATAATTTCAATAGTGAAAAGTCGGCCCCTCCGATGTCTTTGGAGCCTCCATCTGCGCTCGGGTGTATTGCAGGTGATAAAACAAGATCGTGCATACAGCGTCATCTGCTGGTGTACTTGATATTTACGCGCCGGGGAATCAGTTTCTCTCTGGACGGTGCAGCAACAGGCGGTGCTGTAATGCGGCAAGAGTGGCCTCGTATGACCGTGTACCTAACGCAAAGAGAAATTGTTCCACTGGACATTGCTCTGTAGAACGACAATAAGGTCCACTCATCCATGCAATTGCAGTGAGTCAATGGGGACTTGATTGGTAAACAAAGTTTTATTTTAGGCATCTGAGATACATTTTTACCTCTGTCGAGTACTTTAGCATCAACACCCTCCAAGGTGACTCCTTGTGAGATACACAGTTCAGTGGCGTAATGTGTCAATTTCATAGCAACCTTTTCATAGTGCATTTAACTGCAGTTAACCAGGGTGATTTTATTCTAGTAATATATCAGCACCTCAGTGTGAGTTCTTATTGAACAGCATAAACCTGACTTGAAAGGCATGCAGTTAGTCATAAATGCATACAACATATCTCTGATAAACCCAACACAATGATACTTAAAATATGAAATTTATTTCATATATTCATCTCCTTTAATTGCTTGGATTGCCAGATCAATGGATAAATAGAGCATCTACCTACCTACATAATAAAACCACACATGCTGTCTACTCTACACACTTTTATTGCAAACTTCAGCTATGGCACTTTGCAGTTTCTTCACCGACTCCATCGCTGTTTTAAAACTGTCGTGGAAGCTTCCCAAACCCTCCTTGGGCCAGGCTGCCTGGAGCTCTCTGACCCAGGCTAGGATCCCATCCAGCTGCTCCTGCACCTCCTTCTGCTCCTCCAGCTCAGCACGCAGGGCCTGCCTGGCACACACCTCTGCTTCATAGGCCCTGTGCAGCTCGGCAATGGACGACTCCACTCTCAGCACCTCCTGTACAAGGAGGACACACAATTCATCTTATGATCAAGATTTCCAGCATGACACATTTATACTGACCAGGGGAGGTGGGTAATGACTCCAAATTTTGCTATGTTTCGTGAAAATATGTTGACATTTATGTGATGATTGTTCGAAATCATCTACCATGTCTTTTATGCTAAGTTAGGACACATTTAAGGTTTCTATTTCAGTCTCAGTTGTTGGTTTGATTCCAGGTTGATGGACACATAATAACAAATGATTATGGATGTAGGAACAATATCAAGATGATACATCATCTAATCTTGACCATTAGATGATGCTTGGCGACTGGGGACGTCTACAAACCCACCTGGAGATCCGCAGGGTGTTTGTGATGTTGTTGGTCTTCGGGCAGCAGAACGTTTGTCGGTACGGTGAAACAGGGCTCGATGAGTAGCGTCTCCATACGCTCCGCCAGCTGCTTGAAGCGGGCGTCCATGAAGCGCTGCAACCGGCGGCTACACTCCCTGGCCCGGGTGCGTAGCTGCTCTTCGTCCGCCTCGTTATTTCTCAGCTGCCTCACACAGACCTTCTCCACCACCTCCAGCATTTCACAAAGGCAGTCATGAAACGCGCTGTACACCCGCAGCATGCACGTCTGCGGGGTGAAGCCGAAGAATTGCGACTCGTACAAGTGGGATTTGCCCAGAAAGACCTCGGTCTCGTCGGTGGCGTCCATGTTGTTTTCCTGCCGTGTTTCCCGCGCCATGTTCAACCGCCCGACTACCGTGCTGCGTCACACGTAAGCGTGTGACGTTATATACCACGCCCCCTTTTGTGAAGAACCGGGCATGCGCGCGTCCTCGCTTCCTGCGCTGCTCCCACTCCTCTCTTAAATCAGCCTGTGTTGATAGCGGCTTCTCGCGTCCACACGTGTGCTGATTCCTATGTGAAATTCTTTCCCCCGGACGCATTTAGAAACCCAGCCTGCTTTGTCACAGAGGTAAAGTCCCCATCTTTGATCCGCGCCCGGTAATCGTGGACTCTGCGCAGCCGCCCGAACGCTGGGGGTAGAGGGGGGCAGAGGTTATGGCTGGGAAGTTTTAGCCGGGTTTCCTCTTGTTAGCACGCTAGCACTAGCTAGCCTCTGCGTCCACTTTTTGTTGTGTTGCTAACGTATGCTAACTAGCAACCGCACACACTCGCACCGCCGAGTGTGTCACACGCAGTTAGAGTGCTCGATACGCGTATGCGAGGCTTTGTGTGATCTTAAACTGTGTTTTCTCTCCCCCTTGTGTTCCCTCTACGTCAGCTTTTATATCCCTATAAGCCAACGACCATGGGGGCTTATCTGTCGCAACCCAGCACCACCAAGACCTCTTCCGATGGCGGCAACAGCAATATGAGCTATGGCTTCTCTGCCATGCAGGGCTGGCGGGTGTCCATGGAGGTGAGGCACACAATGCACGATCTCGCGGGCGCGCACACGCACGCACGGGTGGCGTCCTTTGTGAACGTAAAGAGAAACGGTGATCAATCGAAAATGGTGATCTCAAGCATGGATGTTTTGATGCCCTTACCGGCAGTGTGTAGTGCCCTCACTTGAACAGTGCGGCTGACAGGTCTTCCTCAAATCAGAATGGATTGCTCAGGCTCTGCAGTGCTATGATCTTGTATATTTGTCCCCACTAAACGGTTTATTGTCGAGCAAAGGGCAAGACCAGTCAGCATTTCCCAAAACATAGTTTTAGAACTGTTTGTGGGTGCGTCCTGCATACAGTATGTATTTTTGCATGAATATTTTGTCTGCTTTATAGGATGCTCACAACTGTATCCCTGAGTTTGATGACGAGACAGCCATGTTTGCTGTGTATGATGGACATGGAGGTAAACATTTGCTCACATTCATTCTCTTGCTATCAATACCCAACCATGGAACACTTGATTGTAATTTGTTGACCGTCGAGTTGTTACACCAGCTAACACTCTTCGACGATTCTCACCGATTCAAATAGGTACAGATATTGTGAGAAAGAAAACTTATTAAAAGATCATCAGCTGTTCTGCAGATGTTTGACCTTGAAACTATTGTGCATGCAAGAGTGAACCTGTCAGTATATTGCGTTTTATTCGCCTGTGTTCCCTGCACAACGAAAGGGATTTTTACAATGCCATGAAACATTTTAAACATTTTTTAGCACAATTTTGTCATCTCTTATCTGTTATGCTGAGCTCTCACCAAATCCTCTCCATCTGTGTAGGTGAGGAAGTGGCCATGTATTGTTCAAAGTACCTTCCAGACACAATAAAGGAGCAGAAGACTTACAAAGATGGCAAACTGCAAAAGGTGAAAAACTTTTGCAAATGCTTTCATTTGAATAATCAATATACAAACATTTTGCTGTCCAATGGATTTTGCTGCTGAACTTTTGGGCAAAGGGTAGGCGTGTGTTGCACATGTGGTTACTGCTCTCCCTGTCAACAATGAGGGTGTATTTCTGTTTTCTCTCCATCAGGCCCTGGAAGATGCATTTTTGGCCATCGACAGCAGAATGACCAGCGAGGAAGTCATCAAAGAGCTGGCGCAGATCGCAGGCCGGCCTGCCGAAGAGCCTCCCAGCGAAAAGGTGGCAGATGAGGATGACCGTGAGTTTGATTTTTAACGGACACCCGCCTATCGTGTATCTATCTGTCAGACTGAAAGCCGGTATTGAAAGATGCTCGCTCTCCCTGCGCGTGCGACTCTGCCTCTTAAGTATTTCTACATCAATCCTCTCTCCCCTTCTTGGTCAGTGGATACAGAGGAGGCGGCTTTGCTCCACGAGGAGGCCACAATGACCATAGAGGAGCTGCTGGTGCGGTACGGCCAGAACCGCAACGCTGTCAAGCACACAGCTGCCGTCAGGTATTTGGATAAACTTATGAATTTGTATGAATCCCGACTCGAAAGACACGCGGTAGCATTGATAGCATTTCCTATTTTTCTAACCGCAGTGCCGCAGCTAAGAAGGCGTCGTGTTCAAACAGCGATGGCCCCGAGGAGAAAAAGGATGGAGAGAAAAAGGACGAGCTGAATGGGGAGGTGGAGGAGGACAGCAACGGCCAGCCGGCGGGTGAGCGAGCGGCCACCGGGTCCAAATTGCGAGCCTGTCGCAGAGCAGGAGGGGGAGCAGCTGCAGCTGAAGTCTCGTCTGGGGGTGAGGGGCTCGTCGTCACAACATGTTATCGGTCACGTCATCTTAATGGCAACATCCCGCGTCTTTCACCTCGACAGTCCTTTTTCATTGTTGTCATGGATTTTGGTGAATGCATAAGACAAAAATACAGAATTGCGATCTTTCTTAAAGCTGTTTGTGTCCCCTTTTCCTGCCCATGTCTCAATAGGCAGCGGAGGCTCGGGAAGCTCCAACGGTGAGGAGAAGCCCGGCAAAGCAGAGGGAGATGCCGGTCCTTCCTGCTCATCTTTGTCCTCCAAAGCCCCTGGAGATGCCAAGTCCAGGTTCTTTGAAGACAGCGAGGAGTCCGAGGATGGAGAAGAGGAGGAGGGAAGCGATGAAGAGGTGGGAGCAAGAACCCGCATTTAGCTTTAGGTTGAGTCACAGTAGCTTCTATTTTTGGGTTGAGAAAGTAGAATTAAAGGAAGAACTGGAGTTTGAGCTTGATTTCTTTTCAATGGTCAGTCGTTCTCTGATGCAAACACCAAATACATTACCCGTTTTCACGTGCTTTTAGGATGGAAGTGAAGAGGAGGAGGGCGACAGCAGCGATCTGGAGGAAGAGGAGGACACTGAAGAGGGAGAGGAAGACTCAGAAGATGAGGATGAGGAGGAAATGTGTCTGCCAGGAATGGACGGCAAGGAGGAGGTATGTGATTCAATGGGCCTCCTGCAAGCACGCCATTAACCTCCCAGGTGGCAAAGTGACCTGTATGGCAGCAGGGTGACCGTTTGCTCCCATTGCGTCTGCTCGTAGCCCGGCTCCGACAGCGGCACCACCGCCGTCGTGGCTCTGATCCGAGGCAAGCAGCTTATCGTGGCCAACGCCGGAGACTCTCGCTGCGTGGTGTCCGAGCGCGGTAAGTCTGAAGCCGGCGACCCCCAATGTATGAAGGGTATGTTTTTACCAACGCTTTGTCCCACCAGTTACAAATTAGGATGTTGAAAGCCATTTTAGTAGGCCACTTCAGATACTTAGATGGATGATGGTCAGCATCGGTGGTTCCAATTTATATTTGCTCTTTGTTTGTCTGCAGGCAAAGCCGTCGACATGTCGTACGACCACAAGCCCGAGGACGAGGTGGAACTCGCACGCATCAAGAACGCCGGAGGCAAGGTCACTATGGACGGACGCGTCAATGGTGGACTGAACCTCTCCAGAGCCATAGGTGCGTGTGTGTTTCTGTGTGTGTTTAACAGCAACAATCGCACCATACCAAACGCTCTGTTGACCTTACTTTGCAGGGATATTGTGCCCTCTGTGTGTGTGTGACATCTCCACTTGTTTTGATTTTCTGCCAGGTGACCACTTCTACAAGAGAAACAAAGCTCTGCCCCCTGAGGAGCAGATGATTTCTGCCATGCCGGACGTCAAAGTTCTGACACTGAACGAAGATCACGACTTCATGGTCATTGCCTGTGATGGCATCTGGTGAGTGGCAGCGCATCTTATTAATCAGGTTTATCAGCGAGATGTTTTTTTTTTCCCCCATCATCGCCGTGTTCATATTTGCGCCCACGTAGCGTAGCTCCGTAAGTAGATGTTTCAGGTCTTGCTAGCTTAAATGTTTGCACATTGTGGTCAGTCCCTGTTTGATTAACGCCCGCCGTGCTCCTCTCTGTGCAGGAACGTGTTGAGCAGCCAGGAAGTGGTGGACTTCATCAGCGAGAGGATCAAACCAGATCAGGATGGCAAAACGAGACTCCTCTCCTCCGTTGTGGAAGAGGTCAGTTTTCCCTCTACTCATGGAACAACAACACCACCACGCAGCCTAGTCGCTATAGGACACCAAGTTAGCAGACCTGATTTATGTAACAACCCAGTGTGGACTTGCTGGGTGGGTCAAACCAAGATTGTGTGATGCTTGTGTGTCCCGGCAGCTGCTGGACCACTGCTTGGCCCCCGACACCTCCGGAGATGGAACCGGATGCGACAACATGACCTGCATCATCATCACTTTCCGGCCACACCCTTCACCTGGCCAGAACCAAGCTGAAGACTCTAAAAAGAGGAAGGTCCAAGACGAGGAGGCGGGGCCACATGCCGAGAAGAATGGGAACGACAGCAAAAGGGCAAAAAACGACTAAGAGGGGCGGGCGAACTGTTCAGGAGGGAACAGCTGGTCTCCAGCTAGCACAGCAACTCCAGAGACACATTCTGTTTCAAATTAATTCCTTACCCCACAAATCTCAAGTCCAACTTCAGACAGAGGTCCCCAAAACATTGTATTTGTGTTCAAAGCTGAATTGAGCAGCCGTGGCTCTGCAGTGCCCCCACCTCTACAGTTCGTGGTGTTGTTGGAGAGAGGCTGAACTCGCTTTTTATTTCCCGAAACACAGAGGAGGCCGACTTGCCAAGCAGCACATAGTTTCTTACTTCATATCATTTGTCACCCGGAAGAAGGCGCAGGTGGAGACGTCGACCCAAATTTACCTTTCCGAAACGTAAAACCCTGCAGGCGAGTAACACTTTTCTACGCCGTACCCTGGTGGTGGAATCGTGCCATACCAAGCAGGAATTCTTTAGCAATCAAAGCAGCCGAACCCCTCCTGATTGGAGGAGCTGGGAGAGGATGCCGTGCCGCCGTGGTTCACTCTAAAACCAACCCGAGCACGCGCATCCAGCATCTCTTGCATTAAACATGCGGGTGCCCACTTTTGACCCCCTCCCCCGAAATCACCAGCCGCCAAGCCGAGTCCTTTTCTGCTTTTGTGATCTGAAGACAGACCTTACCGTTCCCGGTAGTAGGAGCTGAAGGATTGTGGGTACTTGTGCACTTTCTCTAGCTTGCCAAATGGCCTTTTCCCCTCAACGTAATGTTCACATTCTGACGAATGAGGACCCTTTTATTTGAGTCGACTCGGCACCCATAGGTTACCAACAGAGATTCATAATGCCTTCTCCCTCTCTGTCTCTCTCTTTCTCTCTGTGTCTCTCCCTATTCCACTTGTGTCGTTGCTTGTCTTAGACATAATTTAGGTTGAAATTTTGGGCTTGACACACGTTGCTGTGTCTTTGAAGTGAACATGCCAGACTCCCCTCGCACAAGAGGAGAGACTCTTTCGCGTCTGGCCACCTAGAATGCACGCAGTCGAATTAAATCTCCGCAGCAGCTGCTGCTGTTGCCGCCGCTCGCATCCAGTCCCACCGCAGCTCGTCTCCAGGACTCGCGTCCCCATTCTTTTGTCTCCACTTTGTCCCACTCGTTCCACCGTAGCACCTGTAAAAGCTTCTTCGCAGCCCAACATGTGTTTTAAAGTAGAGAGTGATTCCAGTGGGATGCCTTTCTGTTAGCGTTCTCTCTGACGGTTGTCTGTAAAGACGACTCCTCTGTTGGCACATTCTGAGAAGGCTCGACTTTGGAAGGAAGCACCTGAGTCACTTGAGTGGAATGTGATTAGAGGTCCAAAACATCGAGACGGGTCACCGTTGGGATTGTTTTTCTGTGTTTGCTGAAGGCTCGTTTAAATCATCTGTAACTGTACGTTTGTTCCTAGTGTACTATTTTGTCACCATGCCCTTTTTTTTCTGTACATAGTTTTTCAATACTTGTAATTGAAGAAAACGACAATGCTTTTTCTTTGTAATTGTGAGTCAATGTGACATTTTGGTGCATTCACTTTTGACACCGGTATGTAAGTAAGTACAAATACATTTTTAAAATAATGAGACAACAGTTTTCCTGTCTGATTTGTTGTCGGGCTGACCAGACCTTCTCTTTTACAAGTGAAAATCTCATTCTGTTTCATTCTGCGGAAAACATATCTAATCAAGATGGTCAGAGAGAGGTGAAGTGCGTGTCTGTGTGAGAGAGAGAGCGTAAGTAAGTAATTGCAATGTACGACTATTGATTTACCGATCCAGGAAATCTGAGGCCTCAGTCACTCAAAGAATGTTACAGAAAAGGAAATTGAGAACTAAAACTATACCAATACACAAAGGGTGCGTGCATGCGTGTGCATGTGTGTGTGTACATATATATTCCATCATACTTCTCTGCGTTGGTTAGATTGGAAGCATGGATATTTTTCCCTCATATTTTATCTTATGGAAAAAAAAAGTGTATCCTGCTGGAATGTCTGCCGGCTCAGTGCAGGAACACTTGAGTGTTTGCTTTGTAAACTCTGGGGCTAACACAGACGGCTCGGGGTGGGATTATGTTCCCTGCACAAATCGCCTTTTGTCTTCATCACAAATATTCAACCCCATGTCATTCTCATAGCAGGACACATTTTCCACTGGGCTGCTTTAAAGAAATTCAGCAATACAATTGGAGGTCATTGTGAAACCATTTTTCAGAGAATGGCAATCTAAGCTTTGACATTGATGGGAGGAAGACGCTGATTCTCATGTGGTTGGAGAGCATAATGATCGAGGCCTCTATCCTATAAAACTATACCATGATTTGATGGATTTTAGTCTATACGCTACATTGTTTTGGCTACTAAAGAGATCACATCTGACAGATTGCCGCAGTCATACTTCATAACCTCCCTAGGTCAGTAGCGTGAGTGCTTGAAGAAATGGTTTTAGAAGTCTGTTGCTCTCTTATGATTTAAACTGTTGAACAAAATACAAAAATATGAGGGGGAAGTGTCTGTGATGAAAACCGACACATTATTCTATAAGCAGAATAAAACCCACTGTAGCTCCTCCAGTCACTTGCGTAACGCTGATGTGTGTCTCATGAATAAAAACTCCGCATTGTGTTGCATGTACAGAAACACGCCTGTAGATGGCAGCACAGTCCCGCATCTCGGGCCAACAGCAGGGACGGAGCTTTGTAACCTCCCTGACCGAGAGAGGCGCATGATTGTCAGCCGCCTTCCACAGGCAAGCGGCAGATTAGTGCCCAACTACACAGCACACATAGTGTTACACGCACAGTGTACAGCGAAGTACTTCATATTTCTGCCAGGGAGGTTCTGAGGGGTGTGTAGTTTGTGGCGTTTGAGTTCCTCCCCGGCCTCTGGACGCTGCTCCCCCAAGATCGCTGACATTCAGGGAACAATAGCAAACAGCAAGGGAAACAGTCCGTCCTTGAAATCTAAAAATGTCATCGCACACAACCCCCCTCCGCACACGCACACACACACACACACACACACAGGATGTTTTTTTGTCATGGAGCTGTAGACCAGCAGCCTCAGGCTTCAGTGATTCAGTGACTGCATACCTCCACCAAGGCCAAGCAATGCTCCAATTATGACCACCGCTCCCATGGACTCCCTCCTCTCTACTTCTCTCTCCTTCTTTCTCTCTCTCTCCCTCCCACTTTCTATCTCTATGTTCGTGTTTTCTTCCACCATTTCCTGCAATGGCGGTCCGTCCGTCCAGCAGACATGACATTGTTTTCAATCACACGTCTTCAAATCGGTGAGATTTGGGATACGTTGTTATGAACATGTGTCTGCGTCCACGTCTTCCCAAAAGCCTGAGCGGGACGGGGGTTGAATGGCTTCCTTGTCCACTTTGCTGTGCGTGTCGGACACACACACACACGCACACACACACGCACACACACGCACGCTTCATATGTCTCCAGGCTCTTTAAGTTGACTGACGACTGTGGAAGGGAACCGCAGGAGTCAGGCTGGTCCGCCAGTAATTGTACGTGTATGAGAGTGTGTGTGTGTGTGTGTGTGTGTGTGTGTGTGTGCGTGTGTGTGCACGCTGTCTGGCCGACAGGTCTTATATAGAACGTTGAACCACATGGGCTGGTTGGAGGCAAACACTGTGGGCATTCATCCACATCTGCAGCCCTTCAAGTCGCTCGCCGGCTCCTCAAGCTGCTGCACCTCGCACAGAGTTGGGCATTACACACACACACACACACAGACGCGCACATTCAAAGTCTAATATTCACACACGTACACGGACGCGCACCCATTCCTCACGTTTTTGTGTGTCACTGCCGTGAGCACACACATCTTGAGTTGGATTCTTGTTGTTATTGTTGGTATCTGAGCTGGTTTGAATAGAATGTAGGTCATTTGTTGTATTCACAAAATAAAGAACCTACAACCGCCCAGAGGCACTCGTGGAAACCGTTGTTGCATCAGCACTTGTTCAACTCCCATCTCAACTCCTGCTCCCCTCAACCCCCCCACACCCCTCAACCTTCACTCTACAAGCACACACAAACACACCAAGACACACAAAACACACTCAGAGTGGAAACGTGAAGTTGTCACTGTCAGCTGTTCCACTGCCAGCAGAGGATGTGTCTGCTTGTCAGGTCCAGGCACATCCTCTGGATTTGGGCGTGTGTGAGTGTGTGTGTGTGTGTGTGCGCGTGTGTGTCAGTTTGTCTGATTTTCTGATGAGCTTTAAAGTCAGTGTGGAAAAGCCTGTGAGTAAAGCAAAAACACAGCCCCGTGTTGACATATCGGAATCAGTATGTCAGCAAATCCAAACAAATCCGTCCCGATTTGTCTGATTAAATCCGTTTCAGTCAAAGAGCACGGATTGATCCAAAGTCCAGCAAACAAACACCGCCAGTGCTTTTCCTCCACCGCGCGCCAAGTGTCTCAGCAAGGGTGCTGCACTTGTTTCTTATTTAGTTTGGACCAGGTGTGTGGCACAGAATCTCTCTCTCCTTCTCTCCCCCTCCCTGCCTCCAAGTTCTCCTTTCTTCTCTCTCCCTTCCTCTCTGACCCCCATTCCTCTCATCCCCCTCTTCCTTCCTCTGCGCCTTCCTGTCCTCTCGTCTTCCTTGTTCTACCCCAGCTGAGATGACAAAGATAAATACCTCCCCTGGCAGGGCTCGCTCACGTCCCCGCTCAGCAGGGGGGTCTGAGGAGCCGTCGGCGACTCTCACCGCGGCGTCTTAAAGTGTCCGTGCTGCCACACAGCTGACCCCGTTTAGCTCTCAAGCTGCGGAGGCCTCACGTCGCCGCCACGAGAACAAGATCGCCACAAAAATAAGCCCAAAATAAGCGACTGCTGTCCCAAAGCGTCCCAGAATAAAAAGCACAGGGCAGCTGCCTACGGACAAAAGGAGGACTGCACTGTCTCCTGCGTTTTTCTTTATTACATTTTTTTTCTGTATTTTTTTCTTTAATCAATTTTAATTTTTTTCT
>OMPJ01010768.1:8378-18707 GCA_900312935.1 Carapus acus
ACCCCCCCCCCTCCCCACAAGCAAACACACACACACACACACACACACTCTACCCTCTGTCATCTTCTCACTGTGGACCGAAGTAACAGCATGAACCTTTGCAGTTCTTCTTATGAGGCAACTGAGAAATTTGAACGCAAATGAAGATTAGAAATGTAAAATAATTTTTCGCACATGCTGGGCTGGCTATGCTAACAGCTGTGGAACCTGTGAGCAGAGAGTGGGAGAGAGTGGGAGAGAGAATGAGAGAGAGAGAGAGAGAGAGAGACAGGAGAGACAGGACGGCATTCATCCAAAGGTCCGTAGCTGGATTTTTCCATCTTTTTCCCTTTCTGTAAAGAGGCCGATCCCCAGGAAGCTGTGAGTGTGTGTCTGTATATCCGAGTGTGTGTGTGCGTGTGCGAGTGGGCTGCAGCAGCGAGGCCCAGAGGCTTAAGTGGGGGACGAGCAACAGGGCAGGTCGGGTCAGCAGAGAGGAACAGATGATGAAAACAGATTAAAATGTCAGCACGTGGGAAGTTAGCGTTCGGCGAGGCAGGGCGTTGTGCTGCTGATGGGCTGTTGGGGTCCCGCTGGCCTCGTGTGCTGTCTCTCACACACACACGCAACGCTAAACCCTCGGCCCCCAGGACGCCAAACGGAACTAGACCACTTGGAATGGTCGCACCAAGCGGACCCTGGTCTGCTTGGTGCGACCTGTCTTGAAAAAGTCATCCGTTTTCTGCTAGGAGGGATAAAAGTCGGACGTGTGACTGTGAAAGAAGTGTGAGGGTGAAGGAGACACATGTGACTTGTGTGTGTGTCTTGTGTGCGTAGTCCCGCTTAATGCATAATTAAGCGCGAGAGAATCGGCCACGTTTCTGCCTCGCTCTCCTCAGCAATGGTGCCACGTGTGGTTCCGGGCGCAGTGCATTGTGGGTATCACATCCCTCCGCTGCACAGCCAGTCTCCCGCCTGTGCGCACGCTTACGTAACCACTGCTGCTTCCCAGTGTGCGTCACAAACAGACAGTGTGCGACTTCAGAGAGATTCCATTCATATTGAGACTAAAAACACACTTACACACACACACATTCTGCAGCGGCTCGGACAGCATGTCCCCCCGGGCGCTGCTGAGCCGAGCTGTGAACACACTTCCTTTCTTCGGTGAGAGGATGACATCATGTTCTTGTGACGTGCCAATGACTCCGACCTCTATGTGTCACTCGGCTTCACATGATGGCACGATTTGCTTTATTTCTCTTTTTTTCTCCCGTCTAACAGCATGATGGAAGACCCTACTGCCACAAGCCATGCTATGCTGCCCTCTTCGGGCCAAAAGGTGAAGTACAAGTTACTTTTTCAAAATCAAACTGTTTCAGTGATGAGGCGTCTTTAACCCAAGTTAGCATAGAAATTCTCACTTAACTATCGCCGCTGTTATGAACTACAACTCTTAAATGTTGTTTGTTGTTTTTTTCCACTCATTAGGAGTGAATATTGGTGGTGCTGGTTCATATGTGTATGATGCTCCCGCAAACAACAACAACCCAGCCACCGCCGTGGACTCGGCCTCCAGGGCGGAGGAGAAGCGAGTGTATGCCCCCAAGGTGCCGTCAAAAGGTAAACCACTCGGCAACCGCGTGAGGAGCTTGTGAGCGGATCTTCAGAGGGATCCAAAGGTCAGATGGACAGCAGCTGGCGTGTGGACGCTGATGAGGGCGCTAAGTGGGTGGACACAAAAAGGACTTTTGTGTGTGGGAGTTCTCTCTGTCTGGTCAGATGAGAGGATTACTACAGCCTCTGGCCAGGGGCGTTTATCGGAGTAGAGAGGCCTTTTGGCGCCACCTAGAGGTCATAGTGTGACACTACATGTGATGCACCACCA
The DNA here is from genome assembly GCA_900312935.1 of Carapus acus. Taxonomy (NCBI): domain Eukaryota; kingdom Metazoa; phylum Chordata; class Actinopteri; order Ophidiiformes; family Carapidae; genus Carapus; species Carapus acus. Next base: position 10,246 of record OMPJ01010768.1, read on the forward strand.
GGACTCGAAGCAATATTATCAGACTGCCAAATATGTCTGGAGTTTTCACCTCCACATAGATTGATTGACTGCTAGTATGTGCAGACTTCCACACATATTGTTTATTTCCTGTTTTCTCCTTTTTCTCACTCTCCACTTCCTCAAATTGATAACAAAACCGTGTCAACCACAGCTGGCAGCATCACCACCTTTTCCGGGGAGGCCAACTTATGTCCCAGATGCAACAAGAAGGTCTATTTCGGTATGTAGCTCTACACTTTTAGGCAACAAAGATCAGTCCGTTCGTTTCCAACGATCTGTATGTGTGTGCATGTGTGTGTGCGTGTGTGTGTGGTTTTGTGTGTGTCAAACAGCTGAGAAGGTGACATCACTGGGGAAGGACTGGCATCGGCCCTGCCTTCGCTGCGAGAGGTGCAGCAAGACTCTGTCTGCCGGAGGCCACGCAGAGGTGAGAGAGATGGGTGAACGTGTGTGTGTGTGTGTTTGTGTAAGTGTGTGTGTTACCAGCACACAGACATGGGCTATCACCAACATGTCTTCATCTCCTGTCTTCGCAGCATGTCGGCCAGCCGTACTGCCACAAACCCTGCTACGCTGTCCTCTTTGGGCCCAAAGGTAACCGCTAGGGGGCGCCAAAGCGTCAACACCGCACTTTAGCCATCAGGACTTCAAAGCGTGTCCTCTCTCTGGCCGCAAGACTCTCGCGCTGTATCTGGTTCTCCTTCTCTCTGCCCACCCCCCTCCTGACCCTCTCCTGCTCTCCCTGTGTGCTGTACTGTCCCTCCTTCCAGGCGTGAACACCGGCGGCGTGGGCAGCTACATCTACGAGAAGGAGCCCAGCGCGGTGACCCAGCCGTGAACCCTGCAACCGCCCCCCACCAACCTCACACTCTACATCAGCCACAGTATTATCGTAGCCATCACTCTCTTCCTCTCCCTCCCTCAGACTGCCATCCCTCTGCCATTCCCTCCCCCCTCCTGTCCACTCTCCATCCCGCCCGCTTGGGTCAGTCGCTGCCCTCTGCTGTTCAGACGCGTGTCTCTGTCTTCGCATGCACTCGCTGGCAAAGGTCGCGTCGCGGCCGACCTCTCGTGATCGCGACCAATCCACTCTGAGCGCCACCTCTGCGCTGACTCTATGTTCAGGTGTGCATTATGGGCGGGGATCCGGCAGCTGCACGGACAGACGGTGCTCAGCAGCACTTTGCCAATAGGGTTAGCGTGTGTTTACTTAAAGCCACATTTACATTTTGGCACTATGACAACATTCCTCCTTCCTCGAAAAAGAGAAACAACAGAAATATCCCATTAAAAACACATCCACACGTCGCCCCTAGCTTGCCACAGATTGTCGTTTTCACAGCTTTCGTCAAGCCTCTGCAGTCTTCAGTTGACACGTACCAGTATCGCGTAAGTATGAGTCCAAATGTACAGGAGGAGGATGACGCACTGCGCATGGAGGACCATGACCTTTGACCCTTTGCCAGGAATTTATTTATTGCCTCATTCAATCTAAGTCTCTCACATGTCTTCAGCACACGGGTGTCCCAGCTGTGGGCCCGGTAGTGTCAGAGGTGATGTTAGTTGTAAAAAATCTCTTCCAACTTCTCTGAGAGTTTTATTGTCGTTAATGCCTAGTTAGTCAATAACCCTGCTGGTATTTGTTTGCTGGAGGATGAGGTATCATTCTTATTTTGCCATTAGTGTTATTTTGCCAGTCGCTAGCTTGTAGAAAAGACGAGGACACTGCAGACACACACACACACAGTGTTGTGCGACTGCACATTGTGTTGATTACCGTTTGTTGCACATTGGCTGGATGTTAGTAGCCTCGAAACACTGCGTTTCAGTCTTTTTAATCGCTTAAATAAATATTTCTGTAAATGTTTGTCTGCATAGGTGTGTTTCTTTTGATGGAACAAATTCAAAATGTCCTGTTGGCCCAAGACCAGGTGGGTGGCTCCATCGTTTAGTCCATATAACGTGTGTGAGTGTGTGTGTTTCCTCTCTTCCTCCTGCCAAATGGAACAATGCAGTCTCAACATGAGCAAGATCATCCACCATTTACGCGACCGAGTTTTCCTCTCTCCCTCCCCGAGATCGGGTTTTCCTCAGCTGGTCAAATGTGGTTTTGTCTCACAAATCTACACTTCCACACTCCTGTCCATAAACGGAGAGCTTGTGTGGAGGCCACACAGGCTCAACCGAAGTAGCAGATGTGAGAAACAGTGGTGGACATGTCCTCTGGGGGGGTCCCTTTGTCACTTTCCCTCGCTTTCCATACTTGGCTTAAATATCACGCACCAACTTCCTGCATTCCACAGACAGGAGGAGGACAAAGAGGGACGAGATGGGACAAGCCAACTTCCACCAACTTTGACCTTTCAAGCCCACTCCCAGCTTTTGGCCCGAATCAAGACTTCAGGATGCGTGTGTGAAGACAACAGCAACAGGAAACTGTGTTTATTTGTACGAGTCAAACGCTGATTACCGACGGAATGTTCCGTCGCTTCGTCGCTTTCTTCTGCCAGCAGCATGGGTGAAGGCCACACATTGTTCCTCCTGCTGCCAGACATTATTCCAAACACACACTAGGGGCCAGAATAGACATCAAAAAGGTCATCCCCCACACACACACACTGCTCCTCCTCCTCTTCACCTTGCCTTGTAACCACTGGCAAAGTGACCATCACACCACCTACCCGAGCTCCATCAATCCTCACATGTTTGAAACATGAATATTCCACCCTCCTCTGCTGGCTTCCTCTGCCGTCGAGCCAGCGGCTCTGCCTGAGTGAGTGTGTTCTGGTGCTGTGTCGACCTCACCTCTGCTGATCGGCACGCACAGGTGGGCTGTCTGCACTTTCGCACTGATAACAAACAGTGGCAAGCCGCCCAGAGCCGGAGCCAAAGCCGGAGCCGGGCCCTTTGCTTCAACTCGCCCCCTGCTGGTCCCCGTGGGGCTCGCTCAGCTTGCCCTCTATCCAGCAGAGAGAGTCCGCTGACCTCATGCCTATTTGTGTCAAAGCTGCGGTCACACCAACCGACAGGTCCACCGGAGATCCCACAGCAGACGTGCTAGTTCCCTCCCTGACCCGCCTGTCTGCTTTTTCAAGCGACTCAAAAACAAAGCAAAGAATCGAGGCGAGGAGAGGCGAGGCCGAATCGGGGCCTGGGAGCGTTGCGTAACGTCCAGCCGCGCCCCTCAGACAGCAGGAAGCAGCTGCTACACCGATGGAGGGGAACATGCCTCGTCCTCATCATCGCCTCCTTTCCCTCTTTTGTCGCCGCTTCCTGTTTTCCCGCCCTGGCCCGCGTTGTGCCCGTTTCGGGACCGAGCGATGGAAACACTGACAGAATGTTTCAGCTGGGAGCGCTGGTGCAGGGTTGGAGATGGATGGAAGGAAGCAGAGACGACTGACAGCAGTGTGTGTGTGTGTGTGTGTGTGTGTGTGTGTATGATGGAGTGTGTATGGGTGCTGGAGGAGGGGTTTGGGAGGGTCGAGCTTTCAGACAAAATTCCACGCCTCCGCAAGCGAGTGTGTGGGAATGTCAGCGCGGGATGACAGGCAGACATCGCCGTCTCCATCTCTTCGTTATCTTCGGCGGACGTGACGCCACGTCTGGGGCGGAAACTGGAAAACAGCTGCGGAGGCGGTTTGATGGTTACCGCGGCAACGGAGCTTGGCTGTAGGTTTGAGCGTAACCGGCGATGTCCTCAGTGGCGTCCTCACCCTGCGTCCCACCCCGTGATGTCACAATGAGACCAGTGTGTGTGTGTGCAGCCTCCTCCATGCCGTCACGGAAAACAGCGACGGCGAGGGCGACGCAAGAGCATCGGAATGTGGATGACGACAGACGAGAGAGGCGAGGTGACGGCCGCCGAGACGAGGACGGGCACGCTCGCTGACGTCTTCAGCTCTCAAAACCGTATCGTCGTCTCAGCTGTTTGCCACAAGTCACGGAGACGAGGACTAACGGACAAACCAGAGCGTCCCCAGGATGGCAGGAAACAGTCTCGGTGCCTGCAGAATTCCGATCGAGCACAAACGGAATTTTGGGCCTGCGGCTGTCTCCCTGATATTAGTGTTGGACGTGGTTCCCACCGCAGGGATCCCACACAGGCCACCGCTTGGGAAAACATTTCCTCTGCTGAGGCCTGTTTGTGTTATGGAGAGGTGGTTTCCATGGAAACGGGGGGTTTCTCAGGCTAGTGACATTCCGCCTAGTCTTTAACATTTCTTAATTCTCTTTGTTCCTACAAAGAATTTCTTAAAAAAAAAAAAAAAAAACGAATCCTCTCCAGACTCTATTTTCAGGCTCTCGCTCTGCCCACATATCTACGATTGATTCCCGCTTACTGTCGCATTAGACGCACGACCTCATTAGTTATGAGACGTTTATTTGAGTTGTTACACACACCCACACATGCACTTGCACATACAAAGAAAAATTTGTAAACGCTCCACATTTGTCTTGCTTTGTTAAGTTGTGCTTATTCTAAACGGGAGCAGATGCAGCGTGATGAGTCTCAGATTTCATGTGCAAAGGGGAAAAATACTGAAATGTGACTTTGAATCTGTCTGTTTTTCATTTATGTTCTATAGAGGAATGATTTACTTCTTTGCGTTACATTTCATATGGATCGAATGATATTTTCATGATTTGATTTCCATTTCTGAAACCAATAAATTGTACAATGCCCAGATTTAATTTGACAAACGTGGTTGCAAAATCAGGCTAAAAAAAAATGCCACAGCCACTAGTGTGTGTCCAAAGCTGAGATGTGGGATAAAAAGCAGGCGTATGGTCAGATTTTCCTGGGCAGTCAGAGAAAACGTCATTTTAATCACGCGTAAATTAGTCCGTCAGAAACTATTCGTCTCCACAGCCGCTTCAAAATGCTGCTCGGTTCTGCAGCAGCAGGCCTCGGCCAGATAAAAGTCATGCTGGGACTCGCAGTGACGCAGATTTGAAGAACTCAGAGTAACACACACACACTCCTGGTATGAGGTGGAACGGAGGTGCACATGGCCGGTCAGTGTCCCGGCAGCTGATTGGTCCTCAGAGTTCAGAGCTTCATCCGTCTCGCCTCCATATCCATGCCTCCTGAGACACCCGCCCACGATGAGGACAGAGACCGCGGAGACGCGACCTGGCTGACCTCTGTGGCGCAGGACGTGGAGCTCAACCTTCCACCAAACATCTCCCACACTCAGCACTTAGCCTACCCGTCACACACTCAGGTCTGCGCTCTCCGTGCTGTTATGCGTGTCCAGACAGGGAGGATAAGGCCTCAACTGTTGGGGGGGACTGAGACTAGAAGGTGGAGACACGCCCCTTAGAGGGGACGGGCCCACTCACAGGGAAACGAGAGGAGGACAGAAGATCCTGCCTGAGCTCCAGAAGATGGAGCAAGATGCCAGTTGGACATCACCTCCTGTTTGGACCTGCTGGATATCATGGTACACTGTGATAATACACACACACACACACACGAACAAACTAACGTGCAAACTCTCTCTCTCTCTTTTTCACAAACACGCCTAAAGGTTTTGTAAATCTTGCAGCCCAGCAGCAGCAAATCACATGCTGGCTCATCAGCGTGTGACAGACACATGCACGCACAGACACACACACTCACGTACATGTAGCTCGCTTCGTGCTTGAGAAATTGCTGCGGCCGTGCAGACCAACAATGCAAATTTGTGTCAGGCTTGCAAATTGTCTGATGTAGTCCAGCGCAGATGTTCCTAAGTTCTCCTAATGTTGTTTTCTGCTTTGCCGTTTTACCTCTCACACACTTTCACACACACTATTTCTGGGACGCTTGTGGGCCAGAGAGGCTGCTTGGAGAGTGGCCACTCCGTGCTCAGCGAGGAAGAGGAGGAGGAGGAGGAGGAAGCGCTGAGTGAGATGAATGGAAAAACAGACCCAGCAGAGATCTTGTGGCTCAGAAACCCCCCCAACCTGAGAAAAAAAAGCAACGCTGCCAGAACACTGCCAGGAAAATGATCAGCCTTTTCTTTGAACAGGTTCTGTGACGGATGAAGCGTCAGTCTGCCGGAGGAGAGAAACAAATCCCAGAGTGTGTGTCTGCGGCAGAGACACGATGCTGCGCTGCAGTAAAGCAGGATGACTTGCGGGCAGCATCCAGAGATTCATTGAGACGAGGTGGCATGAATCTGTCTGTGAGTAAGTTACTGCGTACTGATTGAGCCACATTTAGCCGCTTTTACTGCACAAACAAATGCTACAGCACCGTGACGCCGGCATGGCTACGACAAGCTGGACCACATTTTACGTAAATTGAAGCAAAAATAATTATTTCGTGGCGTAACCAAAGAATGGTTGCCCATCGTGTGCAATGCGGCTGAGGAAAATTCTTCCAGACTGAGATACGTTGAGAGCAACGGTGATAAACAGAGCAGGAACCAATCACGTCAACAGAGGATGGATTTCCCTCAGCCGCAGTTACAGCGAGACTAGGTGAGGTACTTTGGGTCCACCTCAACCTTCCAAGCAGCAGGACAAGGTGTCGGCAGCCCTAAGATAGTGAGGTGCCCCCACACAGGCTCCGCCTCTGGCTGTCGACAGCTCCGATCGTGCCACGACCAGGTGAGAAGGAACCCGTGGAGTGCCTGAAAGCAGACAAATGACTCCAGCGAGAGCAAATCCTGCCTTAGCATACCTGCTGTCAACAGGCCCAGCAGGGCTGAAGTGACAGTAAATGGGCCTGAGTCCACCACACCTGGGTGACTGGTGGAGGCTGCAGAGGGCAAATCAGCAAGGCCAAGCAGACTGTCAGCAGCTAGTAAAGGAGCTAGAGGAGCTACGTGACACCTCAGAGTGAGACGGTGAGAGGACGGTCTGATGGAGAGAAAAGAGGGTCTGATGGAGAGGGAGAGAGAGAAAGAAAGGTCTGAGAAAGAGAGAAGAAGGTCTGGGAGAGAGAAAGAGAGAGAGAGAAAGACAGAGGGGGAGAGACACAGAGAGAGCGAGACAGAGAGAGAGAGAGAAAGGAAGGTCTACGGAAGAGAAAGGAAGAACAGAGAGAGAGGTCTGAGGGAGAGAGACAGAGAGAGGGAGGGAGAGAGATAGGAAGAGAGAGAGAAAGAAAATCTGGGCGAGAGAGAGTAAGAAAGGTCGGAGACAGAGGGAGAGAAAGAGAGAGTGAGTCCTCTCATTCATCAAATATAGGATAAAGGCAAATATTCCCCCTCAGGCAAATATTCTACAAGTAAACATACTACAGCTAAATATAGTACAACTAATATTCAACAAGATCACCTGTATTTCTCCCCTTCTCTTGGCTTTCTACACCTTTGCCACAGTTTGAGGAGGAAGACAGCGTCTCACTTCCTGTCTTACTGTGTTAAACAACGTACAGTAGGTTTGGATGATCAGGTGTTGCCGTTCCTTTGCATGTTCATGGAGGACATGACCATAAACTAGGACTTCTTGCACCAATGCTGATTGGAAGACATAGCACCCGAGCGGAGCACTTATCATAAAAATGGAGAGTTTTTATCCGGAGAGACAGAATCATTGAAGAAAATGGTTCTTTTAACATATAATAGAAATAATGACTGAAATCATCCCCTGTCTGTGGAATCGCTGCTGGGCACTGATGTGGAAATAACACCGAGTAGCACCACTCACTGTTCAAAACCAAACAGTGTAAAAAAGGGATTGTGGAAAGTTGACGTCATGCCCTTAAGAGGGAAACAGCCCATAATAATAAAACACACCTCTCCACAGGGGGCCACTTAGCTAATGGCTGCCTGCAAGACGCTTTGGACCCAAAGTGTGAAAAGATGGACTGAGGGTGCTGTGACACACTCACAGGAACGGTCACGCGACCCAGAAGCTGATCTGTCTCCTCACCATCTTCATCATCACCATCGTTGTCGTCAACATCACGATCATCGTCATCGTCGACACCATTGTCATTACCATCATCATCATCATCACCATCATCATCACCATAGTTATCATCGCCATCATCATCACTGTCATCATCACCATCGTCATGGTGATAATTGTCAAAATGAATTCATCTTGAGACTCTCTCTCACACACACACACACACACACACACACACACATACACACACACACACACACACACCATTCTACGCTACCTGGCCACCTCGGCTCAGCTCTTTGAAAAGAAGTAGCCCAAGCTGGCGCTGAGCAGGAGGGATTGAAAAGGCTCTGCAGAATGTTATCTCCCTCGGTTCCATTAGATGAGCTCGCCGCGTAGTGTTTGCTGCGACTTGCAGAAAGGCAGAGGGCTAAATTCTCACCGCGACGAGAGGACGTTCTCGTCCTCACAGCGCCCCTGTACGGTCAGCTGGATTGGCTCGATCTGTCGTGGTGTGCGGATGACGGGCCAGGTTTAGCAGTGTTGAATGTCGGCCGACCTTGGCATCTGTGTGCGTACGTGCGTGCATGTGTGTG
>OMPJ01010769.1:0-16133 GCA_900312935.1 Carapus acus
AGTTGGGGTGATAGACTCCCCCATTACATGAATGCTGTCAGGGGAGTGCTTAATGAGAACGTATAAAGCATTCCCTATCAGTTAGCTGACCCATTATCGTCCCTTATTGTGTGGAAATCTCATTTGACTGTGTTTTAATTAAACAGTGTTGGCTAAACTAAAAGCTCCCTCCAATCCAGAGCTGTTGAACCTGGGGCACCACAGCGGTAATCAAGTGGCACAGGTAACTTTTAATCACTCTGCCAACTAAACACACGACTCGCCCTCCGTTGTGATATGTAGACAGCTTATTAGGCTCCCCTTTTGCTGGCTGCCCCAAATTGCACTTTTTCACAACATAGAAAAGAAAATCCCCCATGTTTCACTGCCCAATGTATGGTTTGGCAGCAAAAGATGGGGGGAAGGGTTGTAAAAAAAAGAGGGATTGTAAACGAACGGGGGGGTCAGCAAAGTGTGTCACACACATCCAAACTTTTGTAGCCAAGGCCACCACCTTGGCACCAAACAATATTCTATAAGTGTGCTGTACTCATGTCCTTATGGAGGAAAAAATGTTTCTCCTTATAATTAAAGGACAAAAGATGATTTGTGGGGACTGTCGGGAAACAAATGGCAAGCAGGATAGAATGACAGCAGTGGCCGGTCATTGAAGACAAGCAGATAGAAAACATGGTGTTAAAGAGGCAAAGGTTGAACAAACACAACATGGGACACGACGTGTGGTTTTCTACTGGCTGGCTCTCCTGCTCACAGCTATGTGGTATTGGATGAAAGTGACAACAGCAATTACCCATAACTGACCATTGTTCAGAAAAATCTAGCAAAACAGAGGGATCTGCAATCGCCCAAATTATGAGTGAAATCAACAACCACTCTAAATCTGTCTTTCTCCACTCACATGGATTTCTGTACACCACCAATGACTCCTAGTATTGAAACAGCTCATCCAACAATATGACTTTGTACTTGTTGACACAGCGCATCTGCACTGACATGCTTTACATGTGACCAACGGAGTCCATACAAAACTAGGGCCCCATGAGTGGCAGAAGACAAACTTGCAGGCTGTAAGCGTGCAGGACTTGGACACCTAAGGATGCAGCACAGGCAAGGTAGAAATGTGAAGTAGGAAAATCTTAATTAAGGAAAATGTGGCCTTAGTGTTAGGGTTACAAGAACGGAAAACACGTCTCCGTAAACTTAATGCTTTAGTTATATTGCTAAAATTCAAATAAAGACCTCAAATAACTCACATAAAACCAACGGACTGTGCTCAGAGCCATACGCTGACTTTGCAGTATAGGCATACTTAAGAGTTGAATCTGCCACAATTACAGGATGGTATTATGATCAATGATAAAAATCATATGTGTTTTGTAGTAATGAATCTGCCCCCTGTCTGTGATTCTGCTACAGTATGTGCATAAGTACAGTACAGTGACAGTGTACAGTGTGCAGTATGTTCCATAAGTGTGTGTGTGTGCATGCATGCTCGTGTGTGTGTGTGTGTGTGTTCTGTCAAGCTGGCATGTGAATTATGCATGGAATGTTTAGGGTTTGTCAAGTGAGAGCGGCACGCGCTAGATGTGAAATAGATTCATGGATGGACAGAGCAGGAGAGGAGGGCTTCATTTTTAATACCATCCACCTCTTCCTCCCACTCTACCCAAACTTTCTCAACTTATTCCATCTCTTTCTCAGAGCTAAAGCAGGTCATTGCAGGTCTCTCACTGGATTCAGCTCAGCGGAGAAATCCTGCAAAAAATAGCGGGCAAATTTTTTTTTAGAATATTGTGGAGAGCATCTTGCTTTATTAATGCATAAATCTGATGCAACTCTACACTACCACTTTTTTCCATATTGATCACTGGAGGTTTCAGTGGATATATCCTCACAGAATTACGATTAACATGTGCCTCCATTGCGCTCATCTCCACAAACCTGTTTGTATGTTGATATGTTGTGCAAAATCAAATAACTCAGTTTAAGTAAGTCACTTTTTTTCCTTTTTCCTTTCCAGCCCAAGTTGGTGCTAAAGTCACAGATAAAACATCCCCTTCCATGAAAGAACTACACGTGGTTTTTAAACGTTCAGTGTAACAACAAGAAAAAGAAAGACAGAATTGAAATTTTAATTTTATCACCCTAAGGAAGTCAGGCGGACAAAGCTGTGGAAAAAACTCTCCTACCTGTCCCAAAACAATAAAAGAGACATTTTATGAAAATGAAAAGTCAGGATTAATGGCTACATTGAGCATGTTTTGCAGTTTACATCCTTTGGGAGTAGGGTTTGCAGCATGATACTTCAACTCTCATCTCAGGAATCCTTATTGTCATTACAACAATTCCCATTGTGTAACGAAAATACGATGGGTGCTGAGTTTCGGTACAGGTACAAGTACAAGGGGTACAAAAGGTATAATAACGAAACCAGCAGAAAGCGTCAATGGCCTCAGTTCATCGATCAGGAATCTGGCGTTGGTGAGAAAGATGTTCAGGAGTGGTGGTTTAGATGGCTGCTTCTGTAGCCTTGCTAGCGCTAGCACAGCCACGTGTGTCCGTGGCCTTGCCAGTGCAGCCTCGCTCTTGCTTCCTGCTCAATGTTTACATGGGACCTGTACTTGGTATCCAGTGCAACAACAACCAGCCAGAATTTACTCAGTGTGATGAGAATCTCAGCCTCAATGTGGAGTCAGTTCTATTCTATTCTATTCTATTCTATTCTATTCTATTCTATTCTATTTGCAATTAAGTGGTCCCTCTCTGCAGAGCTGAAACTAGTTGGAGTTGGCCCCTTGAAAGGATCTCTCACCCAGTTACATGTGGAACTGTTTGCAGGGAGGTACTTTTTAAGAATCCCATCATTGAAATATGATGTTTGATACATGGAATTTCTGAGGTGACCTCATTGCCAGTTGTGTCAGCAAATTCATGCAGGTTTTTTGATGGATCACTATTTCTGTCATCAAGTTGCCTGATCCATACTGCAAGCTTTCAAGTGAAAGAGCTGATATTGTCTGTGACCCAAGTGAGGTGATTTTCTTTCCCTTGAAGCGATAGAGTTTTAGTCTCTGGTAGTTTATTTAACATTCCAGATATGTCACTCAGGTTGGCCAGTTTTACCAGAACATTCTCATCACTAAATTTGTCATACTTGTACAACGTCATACTTGTACGCATGCTCCATGAACATTATATCATCGGACAGAGGGGTGATTTTAATTTTTGTAGTACTTACGTTGTCCAGCATGACAGAGGCCATGTCTAATGCTGCAGGCAGCCCCTCTGCCATGGTGTGGGTTTTTTTTTTTTTTTGCACTGAGCCATTAGGCACCCCACCTTACATGATGCTAATAGTGCTCGCTAATTTACTGAAGCAGCATTCACAAAACAAAATGACCATTGGCAAAATTTGGCACGTTTTCGCCGCCCACAGCAGACAGCGTCTTTCCTCGTCTCCCACCTTATTCACTGTTGGGCCAAGTGCTGCATACGCCTCATCATGTTTCCTTGTCTCAGCTTTCTGATGACTTTTGTTTGTCTCGTTATTTTTGTTTCTCTCCGCCTTTCTTTTCATTGCTGTAAAATATATTCCCATGGTGTCACTTGAGGGTTTGTTCACTGCAGTTCATATCCCCCCGCTACGGACTATCAGCGTCTCATAGGTAGCAATTTTCTGAAAAAAAAAAAAAAAAAAAAAAAAAAACATGTTGCCGCTCTGTGAAATGTTTTGATTACATAGATTAATCGAGGTCCAACTGCCCTTCTTTGTTAGATACTGTAAAGGTTATAATTGTGTTGTTGTAACCATAACCGTACCTTGTGGTTACATAAACATGTCATCCAGTAGACCATCTTTTGGGTTTTATGGTGCAAAAGAAGTCAACTTAATCTTTACTCTGTTTATGCATTTCTGAAATTCTCTCAATATACACAAACCCTGGCAATTTCAACCAAAGTGAAAGTGACGTTCATTTGCAATATATCAAACAAACCCCAAAACCCCTGTGGGCCGAATGGGGCTCAGCACTGTTAGATAACTCATCAGCCAAACATTGTCAATGGCTACATCAGCAATCTCTGATGAGGTGCACCTGGATCAGCCTCCCGAAAGCGTCAGTCATGACAAAGGAGTCAGTAAGTACGTGTCCATGCTAATGCTAGGTAATAAAAACAAATGTTGAAAATAGTCTTTAATAATAATCTTTTTTCATCAGAATTAGGACCATTTTGCATTGCTGAATCTTAGAATTACATACATTTTTCTCAATCAGGTCAGGTTTTTACGCTAATTTGATTCAGAAAAATTCAATTTTCTGAGGAAATTCATTACATTCTTGTGACATCATTTGTTGATGTTTGTTGATATTTCTCATCCAAAAAAGAATTGAGGGAAAAAAAATCTTTTTCTAACAGACCGTATAAATCAAATGGAGGAATCCTCATCACTGATGTCAGGAAGTGCTCCAAAGACAGGTAGTGGAATTTCATCATTGTGAGCAACAGGACAATGTACTGATTCAAGATCGGGATACTTGAGGCTGCGTCAGTTTTTTCTGTTCGTCCCAGTCAAATCAATAGTGCAGAAGTAGCAGTCGGTGAATTGGTTTGTTTTCCAAACCAAACTTCAGACAGTCCTTCTTGGGGCGGCAGTAGCTCAGTCGGTAAGGGACCTTGCCTGGGGGACTGGAGGGTGGCCCAGTGTCGACACAAGACTGGTGGCTGGAGGGACTGCAGTTTGCCTCTTGAGCACTGCAGAGATGCCTTTGTGCAAGGCACCTAACCCCCAAACATCTCAGAGGGGCTTTCAGAATGGGCAGCCCCCTCACTTTTCGGACCCCCCCCTTACTGCATGACATGGTGTGCATACCTCCATGTGTGTATTTGTAAGAGTGAAAAATATGTCATGTCCTCTTCAGGGGATTAAAGTATACGTTCTCAACTTCTCTTCTCTTGCCTTTGGTCCACTGACGCAGATGCTTGATACATGACTTGCATACCTTGTGTGGCTAAGTTCAATACCAAAAGAAGCATGGTAAGCATGCTTTGCGACCAGATTTCTATCAAGAGCAATGGTCTATTCACTGCAGATGTAGCAGAAAATGTCAGGCTTATTCTTGCGAGATCTTCTCGTAGAAGCCGTTTCATTCAGATGTAATGTAAAAAAAAAAAAAAAACAATAAGTCAAAAGTTGGCACATGCAAAATCTTCAGAATTCGGTACTTGCAAGAAATATAAAAGAATTTTGCAACATATGACGTGACAATACCCATACATGTAAACATGTGAACAAAAAGGTCCAAAAACAAATGTGTACCAAGTTCAGAAAGTTGACCTCAAACCAATGTCATGTTTCGATTCAGCACATCAACATAATCCTTCAGCTACAATTACTTAAATCGTAAATTTGTGGTTGACCACTGTAACCAGACATATGTATGCAAGCTTCAATATGTAACTAAGCACCAGACACTAGTTGTGCATCATTGATAGAGAGGGACACTACAAGGACTTTGTAAGTATGGCTGACTTTTTGGCAGAGAGGAGAATGTATGAGAGACAGAGTGAAAGAAAAGGGGAGGTTAACGGAATGCAGCAGAGGGAATGACTGTAATTAAAGAACCCGGTACACCAAATGAGCATGTTTTTTTTTTGACAGGACTAACAAAAGTAAGGATAAAGGCAAAGAATCAGACATTTCACTTCAGAGGCTACAAGCAACAAATATGAAGAACGTATTTAGATGACCATGTTATTTAACCTTGAGGGAAAGGTAAGTGTGACCAGGTGTAGAATGACAGGCTAAACACAGGCAGCTCCCAAAAAAATTGTGTGGGTCTTTTATTCCCTGAGTGCCTAGCCACATAAATTGTACTACATTTAAATTGTACTACATTTAAATTGTACTACCTTTAGTACTACAGTGCCATGAATTACAGCCATTTTTATACCAGCCCTCATTGGTGTTATGTGCTCTATGGTCATTTTGTAAATAACTTCATAAGCTTGTGGAAAACAAATTGGATTTGGCCACAATTCTTCAATGAGATCTCTCCATGACCCTCATCCTGTATACTTAAACTTTCTATTTTTTATGTTTAAATGCCACATTCAGGCTGAAGCCAATACTTTGTAGTGAGCTTGTAGTCAAGTTTTTGCAGATTCACACCTAAAAAAGTGTCAGTGTGGTGTATACTTAAACTAGAGTCTCATTTAGCAGATATTACGTGACATCCAATGTCAGGGTGCAGGGAAGGAGTAAGCGACTGAGACGGAGAGCGACTAGATTGTTTGTGTGTGAGTGTGAGTGTGAGTGTGTGTGTGTGTGTGTGTGTGTGTGTGTGTGTGTGTGTGTGTGTATTTGGAGGCGGGAGATGGAGTGTGCACGGGGTGTAGGAGGTGGGGTGTCATGCGGCTCACTGCCCACAGTGGCCCTCCGGGATTCCTCCCGCCTCTCCCAATTAGCTGCGCTGGCACTGCTCCAACTTTGCCGATGCATTGGAGCTCTGGGGGGCTACCAAAGCAGTGAGCTGGTGGATCCCTCACAGGGATATTTGGATTTCAGGGCACATATGATACATTTTCTTGCAGGAAGTAGCCAAAGAACTTTTTTCTCAACATCCAAAATATACACAGGCACATGTATCCAGCTAATAACAGTGAGTTTTTAATCGTAGAATCCTATCTCCTATTTCAGAGTCTGTGTGAGACATAATCTTGTTTGCTCATTAGAACTTTTTGGACAGCATCAGAGTAAAAAAATTAGCACACGTCCTCCCACCTATCTGGCCTTTTAGATATCCTTAATGCTACCAGTAATTACACCGCTTTCAACACTAATTTAATCTTACTTTACATTGCTGTCCCCCTCTCTGGCGAAGTCTCTCGTACTCCATTCCCAGCACTGTCAGCTTCATCTTCATATCATCTTTTTGTGGTGTGGCAATAGATAAAAAAATGTGTGGGTTCTTGTGTGCGTGTGTGTTTGTAGGTGTGAGAATATGCATGCACATGTCCACACATGGCCAAGTGAATATTGTAGGAAGCTATTACTTTCTAAAACCACAAAGCTCATCAAATTGATGATTCAGATGATTCAAAATGAAAGTAATGTCACATATACACACATCAACAGCATTCACATTTGCCTAAAGTCAAACGACAATACACAAACACTTTATTGCTGTGTTTTTAGAGGAACGCCCATTTATTATAAGAATGTAAAAAATGCAAGATGGGACGATCTTTAAAACTTGAGAAGATTAAAACACATTTTGTTGGCATGATTAGATTGGGGAACTTCTCTGCCGGCTCAGGCCCACTTTGCGGTGATAGTGTTGCTCTCTGTCTCTGCATGTTGAGTGGCCCGATAACCTGGTGATCACCGTTGAACATTCTGATCTGACATAAAAAGGTTATCAGATATTGACCGCCGCCTGGGATGACATTTTCACAGTAAGCCCTGCAGCATGAGAAAGTGTGTGAAATCACAGCCTTGGAGATCAGCAGCATGTTAAATGGCAATGTGGCATATTTGAATCAGGATGAGAACACGCATAGTGAAGGTCGAGGTAGCTACACCGATCAGATTTTGTGTTACAGCTCAATTTAACATTGGGGGGTTGGAGTTTGAGTTCCATATACAGTACATGCCAAAGTAAAAAACATCTATTTTCACTCTGAACAATTGAATAGCACCTAATGATATGCTCAGATATCTATTGGGAGTCTCTGCTGAGACTGAAGACAGAGAAAGGATAGGTTTCACAAAGCTGTCTCCCAAACAAAGCAACCATAACACTGTGGAACAGAGGGGCGTCACCATTGTCGAGGGCCCATAAACGCTCTCTTGTCAAGATGAGATTTGGGCTTTTCAAACAGAAACACCTCAATAGTTGCAGTTCAATAGTCTGCACCCCCCGCGTAACTACTGACATTTGGAACTTTCTTACAATAGAGGGAGTTACATTTAATGATTGTTGCACATTGTTGCGGATGAAAGCTAAAAATGAAAAACTGTGCACACATTGCATGGAAAGGTTGTGTGTTGAAAAGATGGTGGGCGCAGTGGCGGAATTGGCGCATGTTGGCAATATATATCTACGACGTTAACACCTTCCTTTGATAATGAACTAGTGTGGAATCAACAATCCTCATCATTAGATTATTCATCATTAGATCACAGTTTGAACTTGTATGCATCTTCTGTCATCGCTCATCATCTGGCTGCTCGCTGACACCACAGTGACAGCTCTTTCACTTTGTATGGTGTGATTTCATGTGCTGCCAGTAATTATTGCAGTACTGCGGGAATCTGCAGGGGGAAAAAAAGATTTCCAAGGACCAGAGGCCAATTAGTTTAGCTGGGCCTGCTACAGCCGTGTAAGTACATACTCAAGCATGTAATATGATAAACAGGTGGGATCTTTTGGACATGTAATCTGCTACAAAAAGCAGCAATACAACCATTAACAATATACAGTGATACCCCAGGATACGAAAGTAATTCGTTCCGGAGTAGCCTTTGTATAATGATGCTTTCGTATTTTGAGTCGTATTTTTAGTCGTATTTTGAGTCAGTTGTGTGAGTCAAGTTGTAAAATAGCTAATTCGTGCCTAGCCCTCAGAAAAAAAACACTTTAAATTCAATATTTACGGTAAAACAAGAACGATATATGGTCGAATAAATAAACCTAACAAAAGCTTTCATATCTTTAACCCTTAAGAAATTAGGTGGATATTGGCGCATCAAAACAAACTGGCCAAATAATGCCAGTAGGTACACAGTGCGAGAGATGCAGACCAATAGCAGAGCAGGATCTCATGGAGGCAACTCGCATCAGAGGAGATAATCAATGGGAGAGCGGGATCTTGTGCCGCGTTCGAGGCTACTCATAACTGGTGACTTTCGAGTTCGAGATTCTCGAGTCACGACTTCAAACCATTCCAGGCACCACCGTCTGCTATTGGCTCACTACTTTGAGTACAAAAAATACACTGCGTGTATTGGTCATTTGTCATTTGTCGTATCATGAGTTGGAAAATTCTTCGAATGCCATTTCATAAAATGAGTTTTTCGTGTGGTGGGGCTTTCGTATCTCGGGGTTCCACTGTAGTTTCATTCACCATTGATGGGCCAAGCCTGGTTTTGAGATGGTGGTTTGTTGAAATTGATGCGATAGCTTTCAAATGCAGTGATTACAAAACCTGTATTGACATTACAACTTTTGCGGTCATACAGAGTTTATCTAATTATTTCGATTGCAGTCCTTTAACTTGGATGAGTATATGGATGTGTGCTGAAGAGTTTTAAGCACAATCTAAATGCACACTCATATTTGATGAGATTTATAATTTAGTAGATGAGCCCACAGATGTATTGAATTAATCAGGAAATACACCTGAGAGACAGACAAGAATAAGCACAAGTGAGATGGCCAAGAAGAACAGATTATCTGTTCTTCTTGGCCGTCTCACTTGTATCTAGATAAGACACTATTATCAGGTTGCTGCCTTATGCAGTGCTGTGCTGTTTAGTGTTTAGAAACCAGCAGATACAAGTGTGCATTAAGGGAGGTATTATGTGGCATTTTACAGATGTATGTCTAGCAACAACTGACTGAAAATATGCAGAGGTATCATAATCACATCATATAGGCTCAGTGTTAATGCTCCTTCCTGTTCCACTAAGTGTGCTTTAAGCGTACCACAGCTACTCACGAGTCGCTGACTGCAGTTTCCCTCCGTTAGTCTTTGCACTGAAAGACAGCAATTCATCACATAGTATCATGTGTATCATAGTATCATACATAGTATCATGTATCATACTTCAAACTTTAGCTCTTTCAGTCTCACAGATCTTTCAGACACAGATTATGATTTTATTGGTCTCATCTCAAGCTTTCTGACATACAATACAATTATCCAGGTAGCTGCCTAAGTGTGGCATAAAGCAGTGTGTCAGTTCTCTGTAGATAGATAGATAGATAGATAGATAGATAGATAGATAGATAGATAGATAGATAGATAGATAGATAGATAGATAGATAGATAGATAGATAGATAGATTCATGGTTTCTTAAATGGTGGGTCGCGGCCCAAAAGTGGGTCGAGGACCTTTGAGGGAAAAAATGCTTTGAAACAAAATTGAATTGAGTGTCATTTATACGCCTTAACACCAAATGGCAATAATACCAATGTACTGCAAGTTTACACACACCATCTCAGACCATAGAAAGAGACCCTCTAAGTTTCCACACATATGAAAAAGGCGAAACACAGATACAGCGAAGAATACACGAGATATGGATTTTCCTATCTTGAGGACAAAGACCTCAGTGTTTTAACACGATCCCTTTGAAATCGACATGGAAAGCGTCACGTTGCCAAGTAACAAAGAAAGCATGCTGGTGGAGTTGTCATGTGACTGCACGCTGAAACACAAATTCATGGAGGTACTCTTCCCCCATGTCTGTTGCAGCATTGCGATGAGCGAGTATCCCTCCCTTGCCACTCGAGCAGTAAAGTTCCTCTTGCCGTTCAGCACTACCTATCTCTGTGAGTGTGGCCTGTCAGCTCTGGTTCGACTGAAGACAAAGAACAGAAACAGACTGCACATTGAGCATGACCTCAAGGTTGCTTTGTCTTCTATTATTCATGACTTTGAAACTCTTGTCAGGAGCAGAACACATTCTCCCATTAAGTTCTCCAAACCCTGGTCTATTTATGTTACTGTTAAGCCTAAGATTAAAGTGCTTCTTAATTTTCTTCAAAGCACAATGTTTTTCAGTATTTACTAATTGATAAGCTAATCAGAAGAAACCTTCATTTTGTGTACTTAAATTGTACCCTTGAAATGCACTATTTGTTTGAGTTGATTTGAGTTTGTGGATAAAAACTGCTTATATATTATTATTAGAGATGTCTAATTATATATCGGGCCGATATTATCGGCCCGATATTAGCATAAAAATGTAATATCAGTATCGGATTTTTTTGCTATAAAACCGATAAAATAAAAACCGATAGAAATACAATAATGCTTGCTATGCACTGAAATAGTGCCAATGCGCTCCTTAAGCGTTTACTGGCGCACATATCGGTATCAGCTGTTATCGGTATCGGTAAATTGAGAGTTGGACAATATCAGCATATCGGATATCGGCAAAAAAGCCAGTATCGGACATCCCTAATTATTATCTATTTTTATTTTTTGATCCCATAGTGCTAAAATCAGCTAAAATTGCATAATTGGAGTTGATTCTAATACATATAAAATTCTTAGTAGTTGCATTTTTTAATTTCATGTAATTTGCATGAATGCCCCAACTGAGTCAGTTGAAAAAAACTTTCTGAAATGTGTTGATTCTTATGTCAATCTCTGGTTTAATATTTGAATAAGTGAGTGGACATTTTTGATAGGAAATCGTTATATACTCAGTAACATATTTCAGATCTTATTTGAAACTAATGCTCAGTGGTTGCACTTTCTTTTATTTCATGTTTGTGCATGTTGAATCTGTTCAAAAAGGCTCAAGTTACTGAAGTGAAGCATTTTGGACTCAAATTAAAATGCATCTAATTGAGCATGAAAGGGAATACTCCCCACACTGTTATCACCTCTTCAAGTCGTTTGGTTTTACTGGTCATTTTGGTTTATCGATAAACTATCATTGATTATTAATTGGTATTGGCATTCTGTTCACTATCTCAGGTACAACCTGCACAATCTTTTCATTCAATAAATTTAAGTAGTTTTCCTTAATTAGGGTTGCGGCCTGGCATTAAGGGTGATGGTGGGCCCTGATGCAAGACCCATTGAGAACCACCTCTCTAATTCCCATGTATGTATGCTTTGACCCCTATCACAATATCTGTCCTTGGGTATTTTTCAGTTTTATCTGTCTATCACTGCTTCTTATTGCACTCCAACGCAGTTGGCAGCAAAAGAAGACGTGTTTTTTTTTTGTTTTTCTAATCAATCACTGTGTGAGCTGTGACTTGAAAAAATACCAAGGAAATACTGCTACCACAGACCGCTGGAACATCACATTGGCATTGGGTAATTTTTAATTTCTTTATTTTTTTCAATTTACGCTGGTGAATTTCAGAACCCGGGCAGGAAGATTGACCACAGTGGTATGAATATTAATTTGTGGCATGAGAATTCATTTGATTAACTTGAGTGTTTATTTATCATAGAGGAAAAAGCTTAATTCATTGTATTTTTCCATTTTATCAGAATTTCAGGATGATTAGTGAGAGCAAAAGTGTGGTGTTTAACAATTCCAGTTGTGAGAAACCATTGCGATTCAAAAGTCATACTTTCATTCAGAATTTTACTCAGGACTTACTCTGTCGTAACAGTAGTACAAGCACCTGAGAGGTATCAAGACATGTATGTAGGTTAATGATGTAGACAACCTGACCAGGCCTTAAAGCTAGGAGCGCTGCGACTGATCTGTTTGAACTGCCAGAGACTGTCAATTCCTGGTTGCCCTGCAGAAAAAACGAATTAGCAGCAGAACCACAATCAGTCAACTATCACGTGCACAGGGGCCCCAGATCATGATTAGAAATCCGGTCTGCGCTATGTATTTTCACCCACAGTATATCATTCACTGATAACATACAGTATGTACTGTACCTTATGTCAGTCTACGGGGAGAGACATGTTATAATTTGTTTGCTTGTTTGAACTGTGCCAACAAAAAATTAAGAGGAAACCCCCAGTACAGTGTTTGTGTGTTGGGATCAGCTCAGCTTTGATGTGATGTGAGCAGTATGTAACTGCATCTGAAGCTGTGCCTGAACCAAGGATAGGGGAAGCAGCGCGGACCATTTGGTCTCGTGAGCACCTCAGACCAAAGCACCTTCTGAAGTTTTACAAGACGATTTTCTGAGCGAGATGGTGATTAGAGCGACCTTGCTGAGATTTCGACTGCGCACTCGTCAAGATGAGGATGGACAAAGGAGGGTGCAATATCAGGAGGAGATGAGGGAGTGAGCAAAAAGGGAAAAGGTGGGGGAACGAGAGGGATAGGAAGAAATGGGTTAAAAGGGCAAAGCTGGATGACATGCATGATGAGAGAGAATGCGAGGGGGGCAACTTTAAAGGCAAGTGTGTGGGTAGAGGTGGTA
This sequence comes from Carapus acus, assembly GCA_900312935.1. Classification (NCBI taxonomy): domain Eukaryota; kingdom Metazoa; phylum Chordata; class Actinopteri; order Ophidiiformes; family Carapidae; genus Carapus; species Carapus acus. The sequence goes on from OMPJ01010769.1 coordinate 13,141, forward strand.
ATCTCAGGTTTCAATGTGAGAGTGCAGGAATGATTAAGGAAGAGAGAGCGGTGGACAAGCAGGAAAGAGGCAGCTGTACTCACTCATGCAGTCGTCTTCAAGCTAAGAGTGGAATGCAGCAAACAAAAAGCCTGTCATTAAGCAGCGAGTCTGCTTCACTTCAAGCGCTGCATCTGCACATTGCCACACCTGGCCACTTGGCAGTCCAGTGACTTTGCAAAGCTCAAACACACGTTGAAAAACAGCCAATGAGGGTCACTTGTAACATGTCTGAGGTGATAAGTCCTGCTTTGAAGCCAGGAATCTGAGGTCATGTTGGGGACTGCGATCAGTAAACATTCTGTCAAGAAAAGTTCTACAATGTTTGTAGGGTTACACTGGGTGACAATCTAAGGAAGAAAATCCCTAATTCAACATAATGTAAAAATAATAAATACAATTTACGTAATAAGTCTCAATTTGTTGCACTATTGCTGTTTGTTGTTCTCGTTCCTACTAAAACTTCCTCTCAGCCATAGTATGTGACATTTCCAATGGACTTGCTGCATCAACAACCTTTTCTTTTTTGCGGCTTCTTCATAACGGAGCACACTCATTAGTGCTGTACACACAAAAATTGGACCTTGCCAGAAAAAATTGAAGACTAAATAATCAACTCACTCACTCACTCACTCACTCACTCACTCAAATCACAGCTTCTCAAGGTTTGGATCACTGCTTAGCATTCTGGACCTCACACTTTGGCATTCTGGACCTCACACTTATTCCTTTCTACAATTTACTTGCTCCCTACACTGAAAATATAAACATCATGGTTTGTAATGCACAACCAGTCTAGAGGTTGTTGTAATAAATTGATGCCACACAGTGCAGTCAAATCCACAATTGGAAACAAGTTGGATCAGTTGCGTACCTTCCTTTTGTTTGTTTGTTTTTTGGTTGGCATTCGATCAGGCATGTAGAGATGGTCAATCAAAAGAATCTCCTCCTCCTCCCCAACTGGTATTGAAGGCCAAACAGAGAAACTGATTCTGAATATATTCAAATGTCTATTATATACAAATACAGCTGTGTGTGTGTGTGTGTGTGTGTGTGTGTGTGTGTGTGTGTGTTTGTTTGTATACAGCTTCAGATGACTGAATGAAAACTTAATACTCGCAAATCTATAACCACAAAATATCGGTGCAACCACTATCATTAGATGAGCTGGATATTTAATCTGATAGCCGCTATCAACATTCACAAGCTGTGAAAAGAACATCCAACATGTGAGATGAACCTTGACCTTGTGTTCTTCTCACCATACCTGAGTGTGCTAGGCTGTCACTCATAAACCAATCATAAGCTAACATCTCCCTCCTCTGGTCGTCTGTCACCTTTGACCCTGCCCCTGAACTACAGTCTTCTCCAATAAGACTTGATTTCGTGGAGAGGCGGTCACCCACGGCCACAGAAAGAGCCGCCAATCATCTGGGATAATCAGAGATGGTCTGACCCCCCGGTGACCCAGCCTTGCAGAGGGCTGACGGGATGAAAGGCGGTGGAGTGGAACTCACACACTTGTCGCACACAGTATCTGTCTGTATCTGCTTCTTCCCCTCTCTCTTCACACACACACACACACACACACACACACACACACACATGCACATTCACCAATCACACGACATGTGTATGGTCTACTCAGGGTTGATGCAGTTGAGCTTTAAAAGTATGTGTTTCCATTTTGAAATATTCAAGCTATTTCGAGCAGTCTTATTTGTGGCATTCAGTATTCACTGCCATCAACTGCTCCTCGGATTCATGTTTGCTGACAATTTTGTATGTCACAACAGTTAACCAATGATGTTTCCATAGAATCACAGTTTTCCTTGTCACTGCATTGAGTTGCTTAATTCCCGACAATGCACAGCAGCGTTCTGTGTCCTCAGTCTTTTTCTGAGGACAGTCTTTTTCTTAGCTTTATTCCATCTGCCTGTTAAAAGGCCTCAGCATCAATCACTCGCTCTTGACACAGAAGTGTCACGTCCTTTGTTGACTTTGTCCCGGCACGGAGAGAGTTTCATGTCCATCAAGTGATTGAGAAAAAGAGGGAGAGAAGTGTGACAGGATGGCGTGGAACGGGTCAGGATCTTGGGGCACCCTGAGTGATCAGTTATCTGGGCATTAGTGAGAAAAGCCATTTCAGTGTCTATCAAACTGCGGAGGAAGCCTGAGTGACACTGAATAGCTTCCCGATTTGTAACGAATCTTATCATCAAATGTAAAAAGCTCTTCACACATGGGAAGAAGCCGACTCTCAATACTGCAGCACACTCACCCCAATCACGCGGCGAAAAGCATCGCCACTGAATCAACAATGGACATAGTTTCACACTATTGAAACTTTAATTCACCTCACCACTACCACCCCCCTCCCGCAAGCGCCACTACAGCCACCAACCGCTGAGCCTCCATCAGGGTCTGATTGAGATGACGAAAGAAGGAGCACGCTGTTTCAGGTTCTTTTAAGTGCAAATGTCCCTGAACAAAAGTGCACTGTGAGGAGAGAGAGGGAAGTAGATACAAAGCAAAACATGCAAAACAACTTACCACGCCTGTCTCTGCAAATGGTCCAGATATCCATTTCATGCCATGCAGAATTCTACTCTCAGTGCCATGCTGCAGTCAGATATTGTTGGACATAAACTGCTTTGCGCAGCACAACAAGTGAGCTGACCCTTGCTGAAAATCCTCACTGACCCTGCAACCTCTTTTGCGTCAGCCTCTCATCCCAGTGCCACAGCCCGAAGACACATTTGTCTTAACAGCGACTTTGCCGCTTGCTGCTCTCCGTTGTCCAGACTGGTTGGAGGTGTTGGGCACAACTTTTGTGTTGTAGCCACGACAGTAACATTGCAGTCTATAGTGCACTGTCTGGCAAGCAAAGGCGTTGTGGGATTTGCCAAGTAATTCTTGAGATGTGTGAAAAATTGGCGGCGCTGGTCACACAC
>OMPJ01010773.1:8933-21011 GCA_900312935.1 Carapus acus
AATATTACATATAATAAATAAATGAATTTATTAAGCAATGATAAATCATCAGAAGATAGTTATTAGTATCATTATTATTATTTCTATATTATTATGATAAATAATAATAATAATAATAATTATTATTATTATATTAATAAGAAATAATAATAACAACAACAACAACAACAATAATGTTATTAACAACAACAACAACAACAATAATAATAATAATAACGATGATGATGATAAGAGTTGTAATGGCAATAATATTAGCAGAATTACTGTTTGATATAGATTATTATTTTTTCAAATTTGAATATCTAAATACTTACTCTCAATATTTTCTGGTAAAATAAGAGGGAATAATTCTGCCCTCCCTGCCACATTAAGCCAGCATGAAACTTTTCTATTTGGATCACTGTGTTTTTCTCACTCTGTCGCTGTGTGCATGTTTCGAAAGACTGTAAATGCTGTAAGAGCAGAAACAAAAGATGCCACACTTGTACTTTCACAACCTCATCAGCGTTCATTGCACACTTACACCATCTAGTGTCGGCTTATTGGAGTGCAGATGTCAATACCTTATTTTTCGTCATTGCAGGAGGTGGACGCCACTTTGCCAAACTATGAGATCATGTGTATGATCAGAGACTTCAGGGCCAGTCTGGACTACAGGCCCCTCACCACTGCTGACCTGGTGCGGCTGCTACCGGGCCAAACACACATCGGCCATGTGGACACATGATACAGATGTTTCCATTCAAATATTTCAGCGAAGCAAGAGGCATCCGTGCTGTAAAAGTCTAAGACAGCAACATAAATCTCACTTGAACTCTGAGGGAACCTTCTCTTTGATATTTCAGATTGAAGAGCACAGAATTTGCGTGTGTGTCCGCGCTCGTCCCCTCAATAAAAAGGGTAATCAGAGAAGACATTGTTGGCAAGCATTCAGAATTTCTCAGGATATTAATAGATTATTTTCTCCTGTGCCCTCAGAGTCGGCAGCCAAGGATTTGGACGTGATCACCATACCCAGCAAAGACGTGGTCATGGTCCATGAGCCCAAGCAGAAGGTGGACCTCACCCGCTACCTGGAGAACCAAACGTTCCGCTTCGACTACGCCTTTGACGAGAACTCCACCAATGAGATGGTCTACAGGTACGGTGTCCACGTCTCCGTCAGGACAGCTGCTCAGAGGATGTTGCTGAAGTCGCTGGTTTGCGTCCAGGTTCACGGCACAGCCTTTGGTCGAGACCATCTTTGAGAGGGGGATGGCCACCTGCTTTGCATACGGACAGACGGGAAGCGGGAAAACACACGTGAGTGGTGGTTTTTATTTCCAAGAAGAGTCCAGCTCGACTCTCTCAACATGTTAAGGCAATCCTCGGTATTTGTAATGAGCACGGCTCCTATTCTCTATTCAGACTATGGGAGGAGACTTTTCGGGAAAGAACCAGGACTGCTCTAAAGGGATCTATGCACTTTCTGGTTAGTATTGCCCTGGTTTAGATGAACTTGTTGTCGAGACAGATCACTCTTTAACAAAGAAATAACATATTTCCATAGTAGAGGAATGTCCTGATGTGTAGATCGTGTCAATCTGTGTGTGTGTGTGTGTACAGTATGTATGTATAGTATATATTGCATGTATGTAAAGCATGTATGGCATGTATCTATATTATTACTGTATGTATCCATGAACAGGGATCAGGAATCTTTCAATGTTATTACAGCAATTGAATTGTGCAATGAAATTAAGCATGGATGTGTGGATGTATGTACAGTATGCATGCACAATATGTATGTATCGATACATGAACAGGATGAATATTTACGGTATGTTTGTACAGTATCTATGTACAGCGCGTATGTGTGAATTTATGTATGTGCTTGCAGTATGTATGTGTGTATGTGTTGATGTATGATATGGATTTAAGTACAGTATGTTTGTATGTACAGTATGTATGTATGTATGTATGTGCTGTATATATGGATGTACATATGTACAATATGTGTGTATGAACACACATATGAGCTCCTCCTTCTCTCCTCTGCAGCCAGAGACGTCTTTCTCATGCTGAAGAAACCAGCCTACAAAAAGCTGGAGCTCCAAGTCTTTGCCACATTTTTTGAAATTTACAGTGGAAAGGCAAGTGTCCTACCAGGGCTGTGAAGTGAAATATCCCTTAGTAAGATTGTCTATACATCATATTGTGTTGCATGTGATGAATAGACAATGAGTGAGTATTAGCAAATCAGATATAAATGAGCTTCTGAAATTGGTGTCATATTATGTCACCAATTTAAACTTTGATCGTGGGCGTGTTCAAGGTGTTTGACCTGCTGAACCGCAAAGCCAAATTACGAGTCCTGGAGGACGGGAAGCAGCAGGTCCAGGTGGTGGGCCTGCAGGAGAGGGAGGTCAAATGCACCGAGGACGTCCTCAAGCTCATCGAAGTGGGAAACAGCTGCAGGTAAACACGGCCAACACGTCCAGTTTGATGTTTTGTGTGGGAACCGTTTGCCTCTACCTCAACCAGTGTCCTCACATCCGCCTCCCCCCTGTCCTCAGGACCTCTGGTCAGACCTCGGCCAACGCCCACTCCTCCAGGAGCCACGCCGTTTTCCAGATCATCCTGCGTCGGCGGGGGAAGATGCACGGCAAGTTCTCGCTCATCGACCTGGCGGGGAACGAGAGAGGAGCCGACACGTCCAGCGCCGACCGGCAGACTCGCCTGGAGGGAGCCGAGATCAACAAGAGCCTGCTGGCACTGAAGGTCCGACTCGGTCCGGCTGCTGTGGACACGCTGTCTGTAGCGGCTGCACCATTTTTCCATTTACGGACACTTATGGATGAAATGCTGCTGTGGTTGATTATTGTCATTTCATGGAGTTAAAAGAAATGTTGTTAGCTAACAGAAACGGAGAGAAATGTGATATGATCGGTGAATGGTGAAGAATATGATCAATCAAAGAAACCCCCTTGGGCCATTTCTACTGGAGAAACATCTGCTACCCACTCCTGAATCATAAATTCCGATCATTTTCCCTTCAGTGGTAATCCAAGCCAGATAAGCGCACATTAACCAAGTAAATGACCCTATCAATGCTCGTGTATACTCAGATTTTTATCTTCTGCATCATCATCATCAGCAGCAGCAGCCACTAAAGCTGCTCTGATGGTTTTTACAGATACATCCAGCGACTAAATTTTGCCTCGTTCCAAGTCACAAAGCTCCAATGTGTAGTGTGTATGCTGATCCATGTTCCCTGCATGTAAACACAGCTCCTCACACACATTCTTATCTTTTCCAGGAGTGTATCCGGGCGCTGGGGCGAAACAAAGCCCACACACCGTTCCGAGCCAGCAAGCTGACCCAGGTGCTGAGGGACTCCTTCATCGGAGAGAACTCCAGAACCTGCATGGTAACCCCTCACTTGCAGGACATGATGGACATGTTTTTACCCTTGAGATTCTCAACGCGAGGTCATGTTTGACTTTGATGATTCCTGTCAGATTGCCACAGTCTCTCCCGGAATGGCCTCCTGTGAAAACACACTCAACACACTGAGATACGCCAACAGGTACGTGTGCCTCTTCGTACTTACTTCCAGCCGGTAACACTGTGGGCTTGTTCTGTTGCCCTCATGCGCCCTGCATGCCCCAAACAGCTGGATAACTCCTCCCTAAAACACCACCATGAAGACATTCCGCCTCAGTTCGACGCCGTTTAATGACGACGTAGGCGAGAGTAAAACTGAGAAACAAATACGGCAAATAAATACACTATATCAGACAAAATATACATTTGACACCAAAATGTGCATACTGAAATGTAGCAGGGCCTCAGCAGCTTTGGAGGATGAACAAGAAATGAACAATGGCAAAATTTCTAACTTCTTCCTAAAGGAATGCTAATGGTGGACATGTTGGGTCTCTGTGTGTTCATCCTATAGACTTTGATTGTTAACATGGTGAGGAGCACTACAGGCTCCATCTAGGAAAGCGCTACGAGATAACTTCTGTTATGATTTGGCACTATACAAATAGAATTGACTTGACTTGACTCCTTAGTCAACTGAACTATAGCAAGAGTTCCTGGATCCCGTGAGATTTCGCAAAATGACACCATCAGAGATTTAGTGATATGACGACCAAACTCAAGTCTCTTAAAAAGACATTGCAATATTAACAGTATGGTTCATAACTATTCTTACTACTATACTTATATACTAAACTACAGTTTATAACTAGCCCTAACTGGAACAGGACAGAGCTGATTACCACAATGCCCACAGCAAAGTTGTGTGTGGATTTTCCAGATTCTCAAGAAATCTGCTTGTATTGTACATGATGCTGATGTGATTTTCGTGTCTCAGTTATGTGATGTTGTTTTGGCTGCAAGTGTATCCTGATCTACGGGGCTAGTTCACTCAAATAATAGAAATCATCATATTTTCATCATATTTGCTGCTGGGTCTGCAGTAGTACAGTGCCTGCTTTATCCTTTCCCAGTGTTGTTGCTAGGTGCTATTATTTGGAAGCGACTTCTCCTGAACAGTTGAATTAATGTGCGTACTTGTGTGTTGTTTTTTCTTTGCAGAGTGAAGGAGTTTGGAATCAGTCCCTCCGATATTCCTTTCTCCCAGAGTAGGAACGTGGGCGGTCGCTCCGAGCTCTCCCCTACATTTGAGTATGAGTCCGTCTCTACCCTGGAGCCAGTGCATGATTAATGTTTACAGTTCACCATCAGTCTCACAGATCTTTATTCCACAAATGTAACTGTAAAAATATTATTGCTGGGTGACATTCCCAATGTCTACACTGAATAACAGAATGCTATTATACCGTGACAGCGACTCTGAATGTAGTATATACACTGTAAGTGTTTTTGCAGCCATTTTCCATGCACCATATTGTAAACAAAGAGAGTTTCAACGCACAGAAATATCACATATCTGCGGTTAGCTTGCCCACATTGCAGCTCATTTGGCTCCACCACACTCAGTCTGACTCCTCGGTTTGTCGTCAGGGTGAAGCCGCTCTCCGTGGACACAGCTGTGGTGATGGACAACGGTCAGGGCGTCCATCTGGACCAACTGGAGGTGCTGGAGGCCCAGTGGGGCGTGGGGAGCTCTCCACAGAGAGACGATCTCAAGCTGCTCTGTGAACAAAACGTAGGACACTCACAGTTGTCTCACATCCCACTTTGACTGCGGCTGAAATTATAAGTCATCTGAGACAAATGTTTGTCACTTCTTTAGGAGGAGGAGGTTTCCCCTCAGCTCTTCACTTTCCATGAGGCGGTTTCTCAGCTGGTGGAAATGGAGGAGCAGGTTCTGGAGGACCACAAAGGTGTTTTCCAGGTATTGAAGGCTACTAATCCTCTCGTCACTAAGATGATTAGTGTGACAAATTCAGAATAATTCTGTGTACTTCTTGTGTCAGAGCACATATCTAGTCATGACTTAACTTGTGAGGAGACTGAGGAGTTTACATATGGTGTCTTCTGGACAGGAGTCAATCCGCTGGCTGGAGGTGGAGAAAGTCCTCCTAGAGATGACGGACGAAGTCGACTATGATGTGGACTCGTACGTCACTCAACTGGAGCAAATCCTGGATCAGAAGATCGACATTCTGGCTGAACTACGAGGTATAAACAGACTTCTTCAACCTCTCCATTAACCAAATGTCTCTCCGCTCACTGTGATATCCTCTCTTGCAGATAAAGTGCGCTCTTTCCGCTCTGCTCTTCAAGAAGAGGAGCAAGCTAGTCAACAAATAACACCCAGGAGGCCTCGAGCCCTATAGATGCACACATGCCAATTTGTTGATTCTCTGCAATATTTGTTATCAGATGTTTTTTCTCTACACAAAAGGGACAAAGTCGCTCTAGTAGGACTCCCTCAAGAAAGACCTGAAGGTTCAAAGCATCCAAGCAATGTGTGTTTTTCAGCAGTGTGCGTCTGCAAGTGTGTGTCCCCGTAAGAGAAAAAACACCACTGCTTCTGCTCCTCCATTGATATGATCATGAACCAAAGGGCCATTCCTCTGGGCTCTCCATCCCACCAAGTATTGTGTGTTTGTGTGTGTGTGTGTGATGAGTGCTAAGCCAAGCACAAGTACCTCCTGAGCGAGGCGAACAATGATCTGTTCTGAATGGACTTTGAGATGAATTGCTGTTTACTGACTGAAAGAAAAACTTTTTAAACTGCTATCGACACTTTGAGTGCCCCTTAATTTAAAAACGCTCTCGCTCCTCCTCACGATCGTGTCCAGAGAGATGAGGCGTGTTTGCTTGAGACAATGTTGTTTTGAGTCAAAGAAACGTCCGGTGGAAACTGGCTGAGAGTCACGCTGCAGTGATTGGCACTAATATGAGCCCTCTAGTCTCAGGCCCAGCTGTTTGTTTCAGCCTGCTGTGCCATTAAAATCTCATTCACGGCTTTATTGGTTTGGATTTTGTAAATACTTATGATGACGTTGGAATCCCACTTGTATTGTTGAGCTGCATGTGCTTCAGTTCATTCACTTTGTTTTATTCATGTCATTTGACATCTTGTCAGTTTATAAAGAATGAATGACTGGATTCACTGTCCTGTATTCTTTAAATATTTCTGATGTCTTCACTCTGTTGACAAAACCTGGTTGACAACTGGGGAATGTCCACAAATATGACTACACACTGCTCCAAAAAATAAAGGGAACACCTTAACAACACAATGTAACTCCAAGTCAATCCACTTCTGTTAAATCAACTTGTCCAGTCAGGGAGCAACAGTGATCATTTTTATTTTCATTTTATTCCCCACGATATGATGAATTAAGTTTTCAACCCGGAACACTTCATTCACTGAAATCTGGAATGTGTTGTTTTAGCATTCCCTTTATTTTTGTGAGCAGTATATTTTCATCTCAGCATACAAAGTATCTATGCCAGGAATGTCAAACTCGGGCCATGTAATTATAAAAATAATTTGATATCTTTTGTACAGTTTTAGTATAAAATCATATTTGGCCCGTCAGACCATATCAAGTGTGTGTTACACCTAGAGCATCAGTAAACGGCACAGCAAACGCAAATACTACAACTCCCAGAATGCTTTGTTTGTGCGTTGGCGCTTCGGTCGAAATCGACAATCGCCGCCTCCTTTCCCGGTTGACAATCATTAGCATCCATGCTAACCGGCACCACAGACAAACTGAACCCATCCTCCCCAAAAACGGCGACAAGAAAGATTAAAAATAAACAGTAACATTTTTATACTGATTATAAAAACTGGCATGCTGATTCCAGAGTTGACGTCGGTTTGTTTCTTGCATGTCAATTAATTTTCACCACAGTTTATCATCCAGATGAGCAAAATTCCACAAAGGAGCTGTTGTAGGACTTGCCATCTGATGACAATTGGACTCTTAAACAGCTGTGAGGCAACTTTTATGTGCAGTCACAATCGAGACAGTGCGATGAGAGGCGAGTGTAGCTCTTAATAAGTCAGTGCTGTCTTACTAGTGCTGGCTTACTGGTGCTTTGCTTAAGTTCAACACTTAAAATGATAAAACATGGTGAAATCAGCGGTCAGACCTTACTCAAAACAAACAAAATTATAAACAAAAATTATGTTCCTGAGTGTTAAACATTCATGACTGTTGGGGACAGACCTGATTGTCTTGCTTGTGTGGCAGTGACGAGCCGGGCAACAGCGATGCCTCGCCGTTTGTGTCGACCTCGTCGCGATACCCAGTATCTGTGCGAGTATCGCGGTGAGAGAAAGTCACGTGACTGACGCTGTCAGCGAGGCGGGAAACTGTGTTTCCATGGAGGCACGTGTCTGCTAAGAGAGGCACTGGTGACAACATGGAGCCCGAGCGACAGACGATGGGATCATTTTCACATCATCTTTTCCAATCACGTATTTGTTCTCATTTTCTCGTTTTGAGCTGTTCATGGTCTCTGCTTCCTTCATTGGAATTTAGATCCCTTTCAAAGTGTGTCTGATTCTGAGTCATTCATTTCGTTTTCTGCTGGTAAAATGTTGCATTTGTGGGACTGAGCACTCATTAATAAAAGCGCCAAGGCAGTACATAAGAATACAAGAAGGTAATTTATTCAAACAGTTTGTTGATCTTGTGATCCAGGAAATTACCCAGGGCCACGCATGAAAATGAGCTAACATATATAGACCATATAAAAACTCTCTTTCTTCTTTCCTCTCCTTCTTTCTCTATTTAAAATATTTACATCGGAATGCAGGCACCTTAGTTTCGTTACACAATTCAGTTGCTGTAATGACAATAAATGATTCCTGATTCCTAACAAACAAACGGAAGGCGAAGCAAGAGTAAACAGAGGTAGACACTGTACAACTTCATAGTGTATCAATAACACTGGGTGACATAAAAACCCAAAACAAGCCTGTTTTTTCAACAGCATTAGGACTATTTTGCACTGCTGAATCCGACAATGACATCCATTTTTCTCAGGTCAGGATTTATGCTAATTTGATTAAGACAAATCCAATCTTCTGATCAAATTGAGTACATTCCTGTGATATTAACAGTTGATTTTTCTTAATGTTTGTCACCCTAAAAAAGGTTTCAGGAAAAAGAAATCATTTCCTTGCAGAAAGCATTAATCAAATGGAGGAATCCTTGTCACTGATGTGAAGAAGTTCTCCAAAGACAGTGAGCTACAGGACGACGTGCTGACTCAAGATCAGGATACTCGAGGCTGCTTTGGTTCTTTCTGCTCATACAAGTCACATTAGTAGTGCAGAAGTAGCAGTCAGTGACATGGTTTGTTGTTCAAATCATGGGAATTCCAAACTTCATACAATGTAGACCAATGCACACCATGTGTGGTGCCCAGGCTTTATGGTGGTCACCACGTTTAATACTAGAAGAAGTATGGCAAGCACGCTCTATGAAGCTTGTGACTAGATTCCTGTTAGAAACAAAGGTGTATGCCAGGCTTATTTTTGCATGATCTTGTAGTCAAAGCCATTCATTCACAAGTAACATTAAAAACAATTTGTCATAGTTGGCACATGCAAAATCTTCACAATTCGTTAATTGCAAGAGATATAGAAGAATTTTGCATTATGCGACACGAAAATACCTGCACATGTAATCAAAAACGTCAAACAAACAAGTATGTAGTTTGGCACAGAAAGGTGACCTGATTGAGCAAAACCAATGTCAATTTTGGATTCAGCACATCAAAATGATCCTACAGTACAGGCCACATTTAATGCTGCGCTCGCGGGCCACAGTAAATGGCGTCACGGGACGTATTTGGCCCGCAAGTTTGATACCCCTGCTGTAAAGCCATCAGGGAGCAGACGCTGGACAGGGCAGTGCTTCATTTGATCAGGTTGCAGACCCCTCTGGACAGCGAGAGCGAGGTTTGCATAGAAAATGTTACAGAAAAGTAGTTGGTTACTGCTAGTGCATAAAAATTCAGCTCTCAGATATGTCAGCACGGTGACATCCAATACAATCATGATCAAGTATTTCTAACGGCTTGTTGTTTGGTGGATCTGCCGAGTGTAGGAAGTTGTGGATGCTCCTGAGCTGTGGGCTGATGTTCTGATATTCACTCACTCTGTGGAGACTCAACAGCAGGTTCCTACATACACATGGGAAACAGAAACGTGGGTGAATAGAAGCAGCTGGACTGACTGAACTCTATCAGCTGATCTGCCCGCAGAGCCAACAAAGCATGACACAGTCAAGGCTTGGCGAGGTGGGGGGGGCTGAGATTCACCCCACACACAACATCTGCAGAGAGAGGAGAGCGCCCCCTACCTTCAACAGAGGTGCACCACAGTTGGGATCTCCTGGAGTTTCTGAGGAGTGGTTGTCAGAACCTGAGGAAGACAACGGAAATGAGTGCCAGGTGAGGAACATCTCCCCAAACAAACTCTGGAACAGTCACATCATCACCTGCTCATCAGGTGCAGATGTTCCACAGGAATGGTCCCACAGTGTCAACATATATCTACAACTGTAACACTTAAAGTGAGGCAGCGAGACAGAAACTCACTCTTTGGTTCTCCAGCAGTGGTGCGATTCTCTGGGACGTCTGAGCCGCTCTTAAATGGCAGTAACTCCATAAATTTTTCTCTAGCAGTCTTGAGCCTCTCGGAGATGTCTAAGCTGCTCCCAGCTAGAGCCACACAAAGCAGAGGTCAGTCAACTGGGTTGTCAACAGACAGGCAGACATCAAAGACGCTCAAAGTTCGAGTCGTCTCAGCAGTGAGGACACAACCTGTCCTCTCCTATGGACACTAAACGCACTACTTCCTGTCTGCCTACTTCCTGTCGGGTCGCTGACTGACGCTAACACAGTAAGTAGAACTGAACCAACTGTCTCACCTTTGCACCTCTTGTAGGTCACAACGACTCCAACAGCAGAGAGAGAAACACCAGCCAAAATGTAGATGAAAGTGGCCCACGTGTCTGCAGGAGAAGCAGCAAATCACAGTCTGAACACATCAGTGATGGACGGATGATGATTTTCATTGCCACAGTTTAACTGTGACTCTGATTTTCCGGCATGATTTCAACTCGACATATTTTCCAGACTTAGAGTCGCTCCGTAGCTTAAGTTTACAAAATCAAAGACCAAGAGCAGACATTTCATCTTGACAATTGTTATGATGATGTACAATAACAAAACTAGAATAGAGATAAATGGGCTGAATAGACATGAAACACACTAGCATAGCATAGCACACTGGCACATTGAAGATTATTTAGCTACAGGAAGCATAGACAACAAACTGAATATGTGTCTGGCATGTTAACACAACAATTATCCAGATAACTAAAGCATAAAAAACAAGCTATCAAGTTTACTAAATCCTCCATCTCACTCTATATAACTAAATCCATTGAAGTCTTCATCCTCTGTGTCGCTAAGCTGAGCATGCTAGCGTACTACGCAAACCCTGCAAGTAGATGAGGCACCCCAGAAAAATGAAGTACCACTTCCTCTTCTGCACAGAGGAGGAAGTCCTTGAATTAGCATTATGTTGAAATTGTAGTAGTCCAGGAGTAGTAGATACTGGTGCGAAACGCCATTGCACTGCATTGGTTGTCAGTTTATACGTCGAACCTGAGTATAGGGCGCGCACTCGACCAAACTCTGAGAAAAAGTGCAACTTATACTCTGGAAAGTGACGCACATGAATTCTAGATCTTCATGATCTAATTCAGAAATCATGATATCTGACCGTGGTACAAATTATGTCTCACCTCCTTTTCCACCTCCTTCTTCTCTATATTCTCGTCCTGCTCCATCTCCTCCTCCTGGGATGGCTAAGATAGAAAGATAACAAGGACAAACTCAAAGCTGCACATCAGAAACACTAAAGCAAATTAAAGGTGTCCATCAGGTGTCCACCTACCAGTTCCTATTCTATTCTAAGACCTATCTATTCTAGATCTTCATGATCTAATTCAGAAATCATGATATCTGACCTTGATACATATTATGTCTCACCTCCTTTTCCTCCTCCTTCTTCTCTATCTTTTCCTCCTCCTCCTCCTCCCTCTGCTCCATCTCCTCCTCCTGGGGTGGCTAAGATAGAAAGACAACAAGGACAAGGACAAACTCAAAGACGCACATCAGAAACACTAAAGCAAAGTAAAGGTGTCCATCAGGTGTCCACCTACCTGTTCCCTGCAGAATGCTCCGCTTATACGTGATGTACTTCTTCAGTATCTCAGGACACTGCTTAGTGAGGAGGTCCCTCACTGAGGCTGTATCATTTGGGTCAAAATCCCACTTCTGCTTGATGAAGAACACCAGATAAGACTCAGCGACCCACCACCCTTTGATGAAGTCGAACCACAGTTTGTGTTTTCCATCGTAAAGAATCTGATAATCAGCTGTGGTGTTGTTAGTCTCATCGTCCCACTGACAGCGAGACATCCCTCGGACACCTGAGAGAGAGAAGAGAGAGAGAATGACAAGTTACCCACATTATACACAATGATGTAGACCAGGGTTCTCAAACTCACGGCCCGCGTAGATGTTTACTGTGCAAATAACATGCGGCCCGCAAGCGCTCTGATTGTCACACCCCCA
>OMPJ01010775.1:0-13290 GCA_900312935.1 Carapus acus
AGTGTCTATTGTCTTGGTGTCACAGATGGTGTGTGAGAGTGCAGCGGACCATGGGGAAAGCTATATATCACCTCCACAGTGTCACCACTGCATGGATACTCCATGCCTACACTGGGTCAGTGGTGGTCACAAAACAATAACGGACTGCTCGATTACGCTGCCATTAAATTGCGATGGTATAACTCCTACATATATTTAATTCAAAGATTTTATGGCAGAGAGCAGGAAAAATGGTATGTGACAATGACAAAATTTGATTTGTGTGTCTTGGATAAAAAATGATAGTGACAAGCTTATCTCAATACCTTCGGTGACTGTTTCAGTGAAATCTGATATTTCCTCAGAGACTATACAACATGTCTGTAATACTGTTAAAAAAACAAACAGTATAGAAAAATTTAATTCCTGAAATGTGGGTTAAAAACAGAAATAGTGCAACTCCAGTTTATAATGCTAAAGAATAATGTTTTTTTTCCTTACTCTTATTTTTGTCCAAGTGTCTCTGATTTTCATGTTGAGAACATTGTGAATGCTGTAATTACTGCCTAGTAGAACTGTGCGTAAACATTTTATTAGTGCCTCTGATAAGTTCTGTTCTTTCTGCGGTAAATGAAATGAAACATGCTGACATGGGACTAAGGCAAAACCATCAGAATTGACTCTACAGGTTGTGCAAGTTTGTTGAATGGAGATTGTATCATTGAAAACTGAGTGTATGAAACAAGTTCACAATGAAATAGAGTAAATAGATAATAGCAACAATGTTTTAGATCAAATTCACATTCACACAATCACACAGTCAATCTGCGCAATAAAACAATCAATCACTGAAATCGTATTCATTCCCTCTATCCTAAGTTAATACAAAAGGCATGGACATTATCCAGGCACCTGCAATGACTTTTCTTTCCTACCTATCCTTTACATTGGCACAGAAGGAGCCGGGAACATTAGAGAGGAGGAGATATTTGTGGAAAGCCATCCCTATCCTCCCTCTTCCTCTGGAGAGGCCAGGTAAAAGTCAATGGCTCTCTATATTCACTGTAGTTTTTATATACACGTGGGAGCTTCCCTTCGCGCTGAGTTAATCTTTGAAGTTCTTCTTGAACTATGATACCAGCATGGCTCGCCAATTTTGAATAGTTATGCGCAGAAGATAAAGTTATAATTTTACTGTGGAGAGACAATCATTTTCTGCAAAAGTGCTCAAATGTTTAAAAGACACTCCCTTTGCATGGTCTGGTAAAGACAGTAAATCACTGTCCCAAAGACATACTACAAATCAAGAGCACTAAAACATATGAATTTAGACTTTTGAGATTAACATCATCTGGGTTAGTATTTCCCTGAGTATGTTGTTGTTGTTGATATACATCATGGGTTGGATTTACAAAAATAGACTGCAATGAATTACGTTTCATTGCGTTTTGTAATAATGTCGCACTGTGGTGTTTGAAAACATCTCCACTGCATGCAGAAATCCATCACCAATATTTTCACTTTTGATGAAATATTCTGTTGAAGGACTGAGCTCCTCCTGCATATTGCTACTCGTCATTTTACAGAAAAATAAAACAAGAGAAGACTGCTCTTCAACTTGATCGGCAATTCCAGCATTATGACTTGCCTTTGCTTCCCAACCTAGCGCAGCAAAACATTACATGTCACATGGACAGAACAGCGCCCGAGGAGGAACGGACCAATATAACTTTGATTCCCACCAGCCAGACCATAACAATAAAAACCAAACAACATATACTTTGATAAATAGGTAATATTCACCTTTAAGACAACTCAGATCGCATTGCCACAGAGTAAATATTTGCTGTAGGGTACAAAATGCCACAGAGTAAATATATGCTTTAGGGTACAAAATGTTCCTATTTGTTGACAAACATTGTCTCTGGTGTTACAAGGGATGGCTGAAAATACTTAATGTTCCTTATCTTGATACAATGCGTGTCATAATGACCCTCTTCCAGACACCCAATAGAGCTGCTGGTACGTAGCTGGTACTCTGAAATCAGCTTTCTCTCAAGCCTTTCTCTCTATCTCCATTGGCTAAATTATGGTTAGATTGTAATAAAAGCATGTACTTACAGAGCTAATTTCTTCATTAGAAAATTTGGTCAAATCACCCTTACAGTGAAAACAAACTGCAGGAACAGCACCATCACATTGTCTTTGGTAGGTTGTCATGATTGACATGTATCGCTGGGCAATACTACTATTATTTTCTTGTGCAATTACTTTCCTAATTAGAGATATATTTATCTCTCAAAAAATTATGAACTGATTAAGTCTCCTCAAAGTTCAACTGCTGTGAATCTGACTTTGTTCTCAGTTTGAGATGTAGGAGAGGGCATCACCACGTGATTTCAACAGAGGCATTGACTTTCATAAAATGAAATATTGTAATCTGATTAATTCTAAAGATGGAGCCCAGACTGCGTTGACTACGTGGACTGCGTTGGTATTTTTTTTTCGGCTAAATAAACTGCAATCATACTTTGCACATTGAATTTAAACGACCTCCGCATGTGCAATGTTACTGCAAATGCTTTAAAAGAAATAACATTAGGATAATGTATTAAAGCCTTGTGACGGTTTTAAGTCATTGCATTTAAACCTAATGACTTTGAAATGACTGCCAAGATTTTCCTCTCTGTTTGACATCATTATCATGGCACCTCTGACAAACCATTTTGAAATGAACCAGTCCACTGACACGGAATAGGGGTCAGAGTAGTAGCACTGAATGGACAAATTGTCCTGTCATTGCTTTTTGAATTATATAAGTTATTTTATGTAACCTGAGGATGGACCTGCACAATTTTCTTTGTCACCTCATCATAACCTCTTGACTGACTGGCACATTTACCTGAATGTACACTGCATACGTGCAAACACACAATACATACTGACACAGACAAGGTGTGTGAGTCTACACACTTCAAACTGTGACTATTTAAGTGGGAGGTCTGCACTAGCCAATGAACTCTTAATGGAACAGACCTTTTTTTCTTCCATTTAACATGTGCCTGTATCAATCACTTGAGAATATTAAATGATCCCTACCAGGATTGGTTTCTATCATAAAGTGACTTGGTGACCCTTGGCTGAGGATGGGAAATCTGACAGATGTGAATGGATACGTGTGCTGTGCGATCAAGGGAGTGTCTGTCTGATCTAGTGTGATCCAGGTCAGCAGGCATCAACCACTTCTACAAGCCACAGACAGCAGAAAACCCATCTGTTAAATACAACACATGGCAAGCAACAAGATTTTGTATAGCTTTTCTTTTCGTCTGCTACTGAAAGCCCCAAAAGTAAAGAAAAAGAATACACACCTCACCACATTGCAGTTCTACATATGATTCCACCATAGCCAAAGGACATCATGTTGACACAGTTAAATTATTTAATTGTACAAAATAAATGGTAAAACTGTTACATTGCCATTCACCAAATACCTGGACATCTCTTGAATCTATATACAGTATATACTGTGTGTGTACTTTTTGTGCTCTCCACCTTATTTCTAGGAGTTCTACCATGGAAAATATTGGAGATGTTATTTGCTGTGACAAGCGGTGTTTATTTAATGGACAGAGGTTGATATGAAGCATTCAGTCACTTGTTACTCGCCAGTCACTCTCTTGCTGTTTGTGTGAATGTACATAGGTGCAGTTGAGTGATGTTGAGTGATGTCACTGAATAATTTGACAGCATGATAACAAAAATATGAGCTGGGGGCGAGGCCAAGTGACAAAACAGAGGAATAGACCTCACAGCAATTAGTAATGACCAGTGTCAATAACACTGACAAATGGATAATTTCAAAACAGCATTCCGATGGAGCCAAGCACCACTGGTGCAACAATTCTCAAACCGATCTGTCTCTCTACCCCTAAAATATCTTTAGTTTTTTTCTGTGATCCCCATCCATCCCTGGGACATAATAATTCCAATAAAGTAAAGTTTAAACATCAAAAACTAATGGAAATTTCAAAATATCAACAAGGTCAAGACCTAAATCATTTCACCTCCAAAGAAGTTAACAAATTTTGAATTGATTTGCAGTTTTTTTTGTCACACCGGTCTCCCCATATCTCCCATCATGTTCACAGTGGAACAAATAGCAAGATACAATATGAGTCATCTGCTTGACTCAGCTTTGGATCACTGGCAGCAGTTGCGTTGCTTGTCTTGGACTAATCAGTTTTTTTTCTTTGTTGTTTCGATTAAAAACCTGTTCATTGTGTTAGTAGGGGTTCACAAAACGCCAGAATGACCTATCTCATAGTAGGCGCACAATTTCTTGGCTCTACCACATAATAAAAGGCCACACCGCTCCCTGCTGTTACAGGTTCACTTTCTGCCATCTAAGCTAAGAATTTGCTTGTTCATATATATACAGTATATATATATACAGTATATACTGTATATATATACAGTATGTTTTTGTTTTTTTTCCCCATGGTTATTTTACCAGCTGAAAATTATATGTTTGTCATCTTGTAATTTGATGTTTAACATGAAATATTTGTAGTTGAATATTTATATATATATATATTCAACTACATAATATACATTGTATACGTAGTGAATATCCCATGGGACATTCATGGGACATTCAAAGTTTTTCTCTGAATCATATTTCGCATTTAGCAGTTCGATGTAATGCACTTCATAGTTACACTGCATTCATTTACAGTATATGGTCCAATTCCAAATCACGGAAATTCTAGATTATTGGACGGAGTCAAGTTTGTTCCAAACGTAAAGGAAAATCAATCTTACAGTGAAAACAAACTGCAGGAACAGCACCATCACATTGTCTTAGGTAGGTTGTCATTATTTGACATGTATCGCTGGGCAGTACTACTATTGTTTTCTTGTGCAATTACTTTCCTAATTAGAGATATATTTATCTCTTAATAAATTATGAACTGATTAAGTCTCTTATCTACATACAGGAAAGGACAAAAGGCTGCAATCTTTGACCGCCTGAACTCAGATAACACCATAAATGTTAAAATTACTCTTGAATTGAGTTAGATGGAGACAACCAAGAGCGTTTGTTAAATTGCGAAAACATGAGACCATGAGTGCCACATAAGTGAAGTAGCATATGACCGCAGTTCAAAAATAAAGAGAACAGCAATGCAGTGTCTTCACTGTGGTAGGTAGGTGGGTAGGTAGGTAGGTTATTAATCCGTTGATCTTGCAATCCAGGAATTTAAAGGCCCCAGCATCTCAGGCTAATACAGAGGGTGGAAGATAAGTACCGCTAAACGATAAACAGAATTGAACATATACAAAAGTACTACAGTATATTTAACAATAAACAGTACACAATATGCCATAAGAAGATAACTAGCTCATTAGTTACCTTACTGCAGAACTAATTGACAACATTCTGTTGCAAATCAATATGCTATATATAGGTACAGTCCTGAGAGTGCAGTTACACAGTCACAATGCATCATGTGTACAGACCCTTTCCAAATACTTAGAATATCATGGAAAAGTTATTTCTTTTTTAATAATGCTATTCAAAAAGTTATACTTTCCTAAATGATGCAGGACTGACAATGTGAACAATTTCAAGTACATATTTGTGTATTTTGACATTATTTGGGCTTGCAGCTCATAAAATACGCAAAAACAGGAATTCAAAACATTAGAATACCGTGAAGAAATTAGCCCAAATTTAGTAGGTCATGAATGTTTTAACCCGAATGTCAAACATGGATGATCTACGCAACTCAAGCGCCTGCACGGTTTTCCCAATTCAATTCAATTCAGTTCACTTCACTTCAATTCAATTCCATCCAATTTAATTCAATTCAATTCAATTCAATTTGATTTGTAGCGCCAAATCATAACTATCTCATCATTATCTGTGTTTCCTGATAAGTGAACAGAGTTGGTCCAGGCACAGAACCCTTACGGAACTCCATGTCTAACCTTTATGTGTAAAGATACATTGTTAACATGGACAAACTGAAATCTGTCTGACATATAGACTTAAACCATCTTAAAGCATGTCCTTTGACACCGATTAGATCCTCTAGCCCAGGGGTGTCAAACATATGGCCCATGGGCCAGATCTGGCCTGTAAGGATGTCCAATTTGGCCCCCAGGATCAATTTTGACATGAAAAGCAGAAAAGTTTAAAAGAAAAAATGCAATTCTTTAAGTATCAACCGGGAGTCGCTGTTTTAGTCGGAACAGAGTGCCACACTGCGTAAATCACAGTAGAGGTGCAGGCTGGAGGGACCATGAGACACTCTGTGTCAGCGTTTTGATTGAGTAATCTGTCTGTGATTGACAATAAAAAGTATTTCATTTCATATTGTACTTTGGTACCCTCAGTGGCCCAAGATGACACTGTCAAAAGAGAGAAAAGTGGACGCAAAGGGCAGAGTTTTCCAAGAAGGATGGATACCCTCCTTTTTATTCACAAAGTCAATGGGAGAGCTGTGTGTTTAGTTTGTTCTCAGCCCGTTGACGTGTTTAAGGATTACAACATTAGTCACCACTATGAGACGATGCCGATAAATACAATAACTTTCAGGGACAACAGGAAAGAGAGAAGGCGAATGAATTGTTTGCAGCTCTGAGGAAACAGCAGTCTGTGTTTACTCACAGCTAAGAAATAAGTGATGCAGCAGTGAAAGCAAGCCGCGTATTGGTAATGAAATAAGAGTTCCGTCGACACCATTTACGGAGGGCGAATTTGGGCTGGGTGAATTTGGGAGGGCTGAAGACTGTGGAGATTGTTTGCCCTGAAAAGCTTTTGCAAATTTAAGCCTGACAAGAAACACAATTGCCAAAAGGATTTCTGATCTTTCGGCGGATTTGGACAGCCAGTTGAAGCGCAAATTTTAAGGCGTGCATTGCATTTTCAGTTGCAATCGATGAATGCACGGACGTTACTGATGTTACGCAACTGAAATCATCCACGGATTTGATGGCACTTAAACCGTCACTGAGGAGTTTGTGGAGTTGGTGCCAATGACCGGCTGATATTTTCACCGCAATGGTCGGCGCGCTGGACAGATTGGGAGTAGACTGGTCTCACGCTGTCAGTTTGGGTACAAATACTCAATGATCGGAGGAGAGGTGGGTGTTGGGACTTATGCCGAGTTCCAGGCTACTCGTAATTCATAATTAACCAGTTAAAAGTGGGTGGGACTACAGCCAAACCCGTGAACTCATGACCTTTAACTCGATTGTACTCAAGTGCTCCAACTTCCGCGTTCGATGTCACGCAGTGTATTTTTCGTTCCCAAAAATGACGGACCAATAGCAGACGGTGGCGCCTGGAACGGTTTGAAGTCATGACTCATGACTCATGAGAATCTCGCACTCAAAAGTTACCAGTTACGAGTAGCCTGGGACGTGGCAAAAGTTCAGAGACAAGGCGCCTGTGCCCAAGTTGCCAGATTGTCTTGCGTACGTCCATGATCCCCCAGTGTTTTGTTGTATTTCCAGTCTTCTCGGTTTTGACCTCGCTTGTCCCCGTTCCCGCCCTTGCATTTTCTGTCCGGGAACTGAGAATGTAGGGCCCTGAGCATTTTCAAGGGGACAGGGAGTCAATTGGCCCCTTCTGACAAACAGTTTGCTGCTGTTTTCATTACAGTCACTCAACTTCACCTCTGTGTCAGAAAAGGTTGCCTACGTCATAAACCACCTGACTGGTAGGGCCCGCACGTGGGGAACAGCAGAGTGGGAGCGCAACTCTCCTGCTTGCACGTCCCATGAGTCTTTTGCCTCCGAACTGAGGAAGGTTTTCGCTTTCGAGGTGAGCACCACAACCTGGTGGTCTTATGACTTTGAGACAGGGAGGTAGATCAGTAGCCAACTGTTCCATTGAGTTCCGCACCTGCGCCAGTAGATCTACCTGGAATTCTTCTGCACTAGTTGAGGTATTCTTGCATGGCTTATGAAACTACATTTGATACGAGTTGGTTTCTCATGACATCCCCGCCTCCCTGGATGTTCTTATCGAGCTGACAATGAGGATAGATTCACGTTTCCAGGATCGTAGCCCAGCTCGGGGAAGAGGAAATATTTTTCCCAAGTCCCCAGGGGCGCTTCGGGGGAAGGAGATAAAAGTAGTGAAGCCGAGCCAGTACAGGTAGGCAGATCTTCTCTTAGCCCAGAAGAGAAGGAGAGAAGAAGGAGGTCCGGGTTGTGTATTTATTGCAGGGAAGGCGGGCACGTCACAGTTAAGTGTCTATTAAAAGAGGCACCAGGGAAGCTCAGTAAATCCTCCTCCAGGGAGTCACCCTCTGTTAAGAGGCGTACTGGAGAATAGGGGGGTCAGTCACGCGCAGGCCTTCATGCTTGATTCGGGCGCTGAGGCTTATTTTACGGACGAAAATGTAGCCAAACAGCTAGACGTTTAGGTGGAGGAAATTTCTCACCCAGTCCCAGCTCAAGCTAAAGATGGGCACATTATCGATCGGGTAACACGCCAGACTATGCCACTCCGTGTCACCATTGCCGGGAAACATATCAAGAGTATTCACTTTCACCTCCTTACGTCCTCCATCGTGCCTGTGATTCTGGGGTTCCCCTAGTTGCACCTCCATAATCTTCACATCGACTGGGAGACAGGAGCAGTAGTGGAGTGGAGCCAGGCATGTCAAAGGTGATGTTTTTTATCGTCTTCAAGACCAGTCGTTCTTGTGAACCCAATGCGAAAGGGTTTATATAATCCATGTACCATTCGTTCCTTACACTTTCTATTGCCAATCAAAAACGGATATAAAAAACAATTGTTGTTTGTTTGTTTGTTTGTTTGATTGTCTGTTTGTTTTGAGTCATTCCTTCTCTCCATTTTCAATTGCCAATCAAAACGAAGAAACTAAAAAGTGACCTGTTTTGTTTTTTGTTTTTGAATCAAACACAAAAAAATTCGAGAATATGACAAAATGATTTAAAAAAAAAAAAAAAAAAAAAAAAAAGGGGAGTTAGGACAGAATTTGATTTTATTATCTCACTAGTCCGGTTTACGGGACCCGAAAGCATCCATGCTTGCCAGGCAAGACGATTGATCACGGCAGCCATGAGCATTTACTCTCGCCACCCTAATCACCGCCAACATGGATAACTATTATGTGTTGTTTCGAGGACCAAAGCGTGTGACTTAAAGAGAAGAGGACATGACAACCGACAAAATCAGAGGGATTTTCTTGGTATGTTATTTCTCAAAGAGTGGCCATGGCCAGGTTTCTCAGATCTATCAAGAAGAGCGCTGAGCTTTCACATGGCGTGCGCTCGGCGTTGACAGAAGAGCTGTACACCACTTAAAGAATTAAATCAAATTCATTCCTGAGTCCCGTTTTTCTTTTCCGTATTTTTGATCCGAGCCGAAAAATGAACAATGAAAAACCAAACATATTTTCGAGTTTTTGTGTCCAATTCAAAAACAGAAAACAAAATAATTTGTCACTTTTTCGTTATTTCGTTTTTGATTGGCAATTGAGAGTGGAAAGAACGACTGGCACACGACTGGATTGTTACTTTACACAAAAGCCGTTCTATTTAAGTGGGATTAAAGGACAAACTGGTGGTGATTATGCTCATTTCGACGTGTCGGTTGTACAGTAAATTATCTAACAATTACAACTTGTGTATCAATGCCGCAGTGTCGTGGACGGATTCGTGCTGCCATCTGCTGGCCACTTATTTAAGTGATTACCGGGACGGGGACGCCATTAATTTTTCCACCCGATCACAACTAGTCCTACCATTGATGCCCATCTGTCTCCCCCTACCGCTAAAGACCGCAAACAGATTCCTGCAGGTGCCATTTGTCTGAGGAGATGTCCTCAAAACAAGGGCTGCAGCATTTAGCCTCAAAAAAAACTTTGTCCTCCTTAAGGAAGTTTTGACACAGAAATTGCAGCAATTTTTGTGGCATGGACCAGCTTTCAACTTTAAAGCACCGCGCCAGGTGCGCACGTTTCGTTTTCCTTGTACTCCTTGTTATGTTCTATAATGTAACCACCATTTACTTTTGACCACCTCACATCAAGTTTTCACCCAAAAGCAACAGCAACTCCCTCATAAACTCATTGAAGTGTCCTCAGTTTTATAACGCTGTTGTGCCCATGGCACACACCTGGACCTTGCCACAGTGTCAATCCAGTCCTTCAGCCTGTGGGGTAGCCTGATAGCCTACCTGAAGGCAACAGTGAAAGTCAAACGTCAGAGAATTCACTTGGTGTCCCACGCAGACTGTTTCCTGGGGTCCGAGGCCGTAACTATGCTTGTAGATCTTACAAGCTTTTTAGAGGGCTTTGAAAGTAAAGTATTCCGCATGGGTGTGCAACTGCCTCGTGCATCTTCGAAGATGTAGAGGAACCGATGATGAGAGTCACAGGTCCATAATAAATGGAGATAGATATCTGAACAACAGGCGAGGTTTATTCAGGGAATTTTGTCCACATATTTTGAGGAACTCCTGAAATCAAATTGTGGCTGAGCCGACCTGGGACTTGCAAATGTAAAAGTGTTAAGTATTTCAGAGAGAAGCCGCAACAAAAAAATGCTCACCGGTGCCTGACATAGCTGGTCCTCAGTCCTGAATGAATTGGCTAAATTCGCACTTGTGCTTGCCCCCTGCGAGAAATAAAGCATTTGAAATTGCGAAACAGAATTCGAACACCCTAAGCACTTGCTCTTATTTGTTTAAACCTATAGTCACTACTGTGTCTCGGGAGAAGGTTGTACTGTATGTGTGTGTCAAGCTCTCTTGGACTGTGAGGTGTGTGGGTCAGTGGGAACCAAAATCATCAGGAAAGACAAGAAACAAGATTAATTTCATGACAGCACAACAGCTGTGCACAGGTAGTTTGGCAATTTACTAATATTTTCTTGATGGCATTTGATGTTTCTGTCTTCTTACATCCTGTCTATAATTGTCCCCTGATTCATGTTGGAGGTTTGGAAAGAAAATTCCTCCTTATGTTGAGGAGCTAGAGAGAGGAGAGCTGGTCTGTGGGATGCTGAAGTTCTTCTGGAGTCTCAATTCAATTCAATCTTAATCTTTTTTTTTTGTTAATTTATAATTATTTTAACTCTTTTATTTAATTTTATTTTCATAGCGCCAAATCATAACAGAAGTTATCTCAAGATGCTTTCACAGATAAAGTTACAGAGACCCAACACAATTTCCCCATTAGCAAGCACTAGGCAACAGTGGCAAGGAAAAGCTCCCCTTAGGTGGGAAGAAACCCCTGGCAGACCAGGTTGCAGGTGGGCGGCCACCTGCCTTGACTGGTTGCGTTGAGAGAGAGAGAAAGATAGGCGCAGATACACAGTACACAGTAGTGTAAAGTAAATAGTGACAAGGTTAAAATTGAATGTAGCATATATAAGGTGTTAATATAGATACGGCCTTTGGATCAGGGGCAAAGCGGCAGGAGGAATGTGAGATGGCATGTTCCTGTCCACCTGGATGGAAAGAACGGTTAGGGAGAGAGAGAGAGGGAGAGAGAGAGAGAGGTATACAGATACACAGCAGGACACAGTACAGTAAGGTAATAGTGACAAGGTTACAATTGAATCTAGCATACATAAACTGTAGATGTGTTTAAATATAAACACGGCATGTGGATCAGGAGCAAGGCCCAGAGGCTTTGGCAATCTGTCATCGCAGCAGCGCGCCAGTCACCGCTGGTCATGCTCCAGCTGCAATCTGCGGACTGACAAAGCACAAAACACAAAGACTCCGGAGAAGAAGCTGAGTTAGTAACATGCACGAATCAGTTAGAGAGGAAGAGGGGAGAGAGGAGGAGGGAACGACAGAGGCTCAGTGCACCATGAGAGATCCCTCCACCATCTTAATTTATAGCAGTATAACAAGGCTTGAGAGTAAGCCTACTCTTAGAAGTAGTGAGGGTGTCCACCCCTCGGACTGAAACTGGAGGATGGTTCCATAGGAGAGGAGCCTGATAGTTAAAGGCTCTGCCTCCCATTCTACTTCTACTAGTTCGAGGGATCACAAGTAGCCCTGCATTCTGGGATCGCAGGGTTCTTGTGGGATGATAAGGGACCATCAGTTCTTTAAAACATGATGGTGCCTGATCATTGAGAGCCTTGTAGGCGAGGAGGAAGATTATGAATTCTATTCTCGATTTTATAGGCAGCCAGTGCAGAGAAGCTAACACAGGAGAAATGTGGTCTCTTTTCTTTGTTCCTGTCAATACGCGTGCAGCAGCATTCCGAGCCAGCTGGAGTTGCCTCAGTCACTTATTGCTACAGCCTGATAATAGAGAATTACAGTAATCCAGCCTGGAAGTAACAAAAGCATTAACCAGTTTTTTAGTATTTTTTAAAGACAGCATGTGCCAAACCCTGGCGATGTTGCGATGTTGGAGGAAGGCAGTTCTTGACATTCGTTTTATGTGTCAGTCGAATGACATTTCTTGATCAAAGATAACAGCGAGATTTTTTACAATAGTGCTGGACGTTAAGGTTAAGCCACCAAGAGTAGCTTTATCATCACAATGGGTATTTTTGAGGTGTTCAGGGCCAACAATAGCCCTCACAGAAAATTACAAGTCATCCACATTTTAATGTCCCTAAGGCAAGCCTGGAGTTTAGCTAGTTTGTTAGTTTCATCAGGCTTCATTGATACTGTAGATACAATTGTTTCTCGTCTGCATAACAATGGAAATAGACAGAGTGTTTCCTGATAATACTGCTTGGAGAAAATACTGCATATGCAAAGTGAACAGAGTCAGCCAGGCACAGTACCCTGTGGAACTCCATGTTTAACCTTAGTGCGCATAGAGCAGGGGTCATCAACATTTTTGGCACTGTGAGCTACTTATAGTACCCTGAGTGACACAAAGGGCTACTTGTGACGAATTTCCTAATTTTTTCAGAGGTTGATAACCCTAACCCTAACCCTAACCCTCACTTTCAACTTATGTATAGCTCTACACAGTATTTATGAACCATCATAATTCACTCAGAGACAATAATTCAAAAATAAACTCTCAATGAAGATTCCTTAAAGATTGTTGCTAGTCTTAGACTAGGCAATGAGGGCTACTCCATAGGTCCTTGAGGGCTACATGGTGCCCGCGGGCACCACTTTGGTGACCCCTGCTCTAGTCGACCTCAGTCATCTAAACGAGGAGCAGAGGAGGATGGCAAAACAGCAGCTGAGAGAGGAGTGTCACGCGTTCGCATACAATGATGACGACATCTGCTCAATCCCCTCACTGAAACTCCACATAATGCTGCACGACACCACCACCA
>OMPJ01010779.1:0-15199 GCA_900312935.1 Carapus acus
GACTGGCCTCACGTTTCATCTCCACGGGTGCATCGGCGCGGCTTCTCCACGTCATGCGAACGCGCGGCCTACTGCTAGCCTCTAGAACACCACCACAACACCAATGCCACCAGAGGCGGGAGAAAAACAGTTTCCAAAAATAAAGGCCCTAAATGATGAAGTGATAGAGATGCATCAAGTAGCAATAAGGGACATTGAACTGTGATGGTGGAGCCTGCGGGAGTAAGACACGTTAGGCAAAAACCCTCTTGCCGTGTCCAAACATGAACCTGTAGCAGCTACTTGTCAGGTGGTTTCAATAATTGGAGGTGTGCCGGTTGGACAGACAATGTGCAAATTCAGCATTAAGTATGCTGTGGGGAAAAAAACTACAGCTGCACTCCATGTTCATCAATATGTCATTTCAACTGAATGCAGAACTTCTGATGCACAACAGGACCAACAAGTAGGAAACGGGCAGGGAGACATTCCAGTTTCGACATTAACACACAAGTCCAGAGAAGAGGGAGAGGTGCACAGATGGGCGGTTTATCTGCAGCGTCACGCTCGTCATTTCTCAGGAACTTAGGGCTCACCTGGGCGACCAGTGCCAGAATCACCACAACCCAAAAATCATTTGTCGTCGTGAGTATTCGAGGAGACGAAGCTGCCGCATTGCCTCTGACAGCAACGCTGATGCTCGCTCGCAGGTAATCGTGGTTACTCGTCCTCTGTGTAACTACACTACACCGCGGGGGGCCCTAAACGCCTCACCGCCTCCTGCTGAAGACATTATTGGGACTCTTACACTTGCGTTCATGTAATCAAACCCCCTCCGCTCAGTCATGTCATGAGTGTAATTAAATCACAACCCTCACAATTGTATTATCAAATTGCAGTGTGTAAGTACTTTGCTCTAGATTGTGTCCGTGGATTTTGCCATAGTAAAACTACCAGTACTTTAATCTGGTGTCAGGTTGCAGCCATTATCAGGGCCATGTTCTTCAGAAAGTACAGTTTATCTGCACCTGTCTTGTTGTGTGCCGGGTCTCTTTCCTTCCCACCCTGAAGTTGTTATTTATCTAGTCACTCATGTCGCGCATCAGCTGTCACTCACTCTTGCAGCACTCACTCTGCCTGACAGACTCTTCTTCGCCCTTCATCGATGTCTGGCTCGACCGTATGTGCTCTGAATTGTATTTACTCAGGGACGGACCTTTACCCCGAGGAAACCCATTTCAGCACTGCGAAAAAAAAAAGAAAAAGAGAGACAACGACGGCGCTGTCGAGCAGCGACTCTACCTTGCAGATCTGCCATGCCAGCAGAAAACGGCTGTCAATTTATCTAGATGCCTCCATCAGCATTACACGCTGCCAGCACGGGCCCGAGCACTCAAATGAAACAAAAAGCTCTAAAAAACCTCCGCCGCAATGAGAGAAAACGACTCCGATGTAGCTGAGCTTAACAGTTTAGCCAATTCGATTGAAACGCAGTCGAAGGTAACTCACGTGGGCCAGATGTTTGCTCGGCCTAGGTATTTCGCCTAAGAATGTCAGCTCTGCAGTGCGGAACTGAGACGGAATCTGTACAACACGGGCAGAACAATCGCCACAGCCTACAGTCCTTGTTTGGCAATGCTGACCTGTGACCCCCGCAGTCATGTGCAGGCGCTTAGGTGGCCAACGGATGACCCCTCGGCGGAACAGTGGCCATTACACAACTGCACTCTGGATCAGTAAAAACGTGCTAACAACTATTTATGAGAAAGAAAGATGGAGGCACGGAGCTGTCTCACTTTCAAGTTTGGCACAATGGTCAATGTTTCAAACTCGACCATCACGCCAACACACTTCTAATTGGTCACAACCCCTCTGGGTGAGATATAAGACACTTAAATGACCCCCAGCCCACCTTTACGGACAGTTAGCATTATGCTCAGTGACAAACGCTAATTGTTATCTTGCAGATGCCACTTTCTCCTGTCTCCAGGTGCCCCCTACGCCATTCCACGAGACTGTGGGCTTATCGTTTCCTAGAGGAGAGAATGTCTGAAATGATACATAATTAATGATTCATCCTAATAAGTAAACCCCCACCACCCCTGCATGCACACTTAAATGTATTCCTTCCTGATCATGTAGCTGGTCTGATTATACTACAAAGAAAACAGGCAGGTCAGTATAATCTGATACAAAACACCGGTTGACCTCGGTGATAAAAGTGCATTGTTTTATTATTACGATCATCTTTTGTGATTTGTAATCATGTTTACAATGAAATTTCAAGTAACTGCATGCTGGTGGATTTGAAAACACAATGAAAATTCCGTTTGGTCAAACTCTTTATCATTGAATATACCCAAGTTAAATCTCCCAGATAAAGTTTGAGAATGTACAAAAGCATAAAATCCATAAATCTTGCAACAGAAAATGTTGTAGTTTGTAGTTTGAAGCGTGTATGTGGGAGAAATGTGTGTGTATGTGTTCGTCTGCGAAGAGGAGACAGGGGAGGATGTGTGTGTGTGAGTGTGTGTGAGTGTGTGTATGCGTGTTCAGCTTTAAGAGGAGGAAGACTACGGTTGTCACAGAGCGAAGTAGGAAGATTAGCTACCAGATAGCAGAACCAACGCTGGTGCCACGGGGCTTAAAGCGGGCAGCGACGGCCCCATTTAGCCTTTCGCCCCCAATCCATCCGATCACACATCCACCGCAAAGTCGTCCCTTTAAAATCACAAACCCTGCCCACTCTACATGTGCGAGAAGCCGGCATTTTTTCATTATTGACACCGCCTCGCGGGGAGCCGAGCGTGTTATTAGTTAGCCCGCTAACATTAGCTTACATCGGCACAAACAAAAACACCCGAGCCGGTTTAGCTCGCCAACGAGCCGCTCTCCCTCAAAAAATGCCACTTTTTCCTCCAACACTAGCACCACAATAAAAGTCACAACTAATAAAACTCCTCCTCCTCCATCACATAGATCCACACGACCAGAACCGAGCCCGAATCCCTTCAACCGAATCCCGCTGACCTGCTGCCCGTCCGACCGTCACCTATAAAGCCGGAGGAGGAGGGAGGGGGGCGATTTTAACACAAAAACTTTAATTTTCGGGTCCCTCAGAAGTCAAAAGCGGGTTCCGGGGCGCCGATGTTTACCTGCTCCTCTGTCCCAAAGGAGAAACCTTCGATTCAGAACTCGTATATTTCCCCGACCGGCCCACGGACAGAGAGCCCTGCCGCCGCCACCACCACCGCCGCCGCCGCCGAGCCGCCGGCGATGCTTCTCGCCGGAGCCCTTAGCTCATTCCTTCCCACACTTTACGGCACATGAGCCGCTAACAAAGTGGCGCCGGTTCGGGGAACGTAAAATGAAATAAATTTACCCCCCGCCCTCTCCCCTCCACCACCTTACCCGGCGCTGGAGCTTTGGCTGTGCGGAGAAGTGTTACTTTTCAGCAGCCCATCAGCGTCTCTATCGTCACGAAGAGGTGGAGGAAAACCTGGCTCCTCTCGACGCGTCCGAATAAAAAGCTGCCCTCCGTACTCTTTCTACAAAACTTCAGTCTCGCCTCGGTCAACTTACTCGGTCGCTTCGTCGCCCCTTCTTCGCCGATGGTCGAGCGGGGAATGTTTAACGCGCAGTTAAAGCTCAATAAATGGCTTTTTTGAAATCCTGGGGATATCCTCTTTTTTTCGGCCCTCCCCGCTGCCGCGTCTGTTGCCAAATAATGCGCCTCAACACACATGGAGCCGCTGCGTCCTCCTTAGTGGGCATGCGCACCTCGGCGTACAAGGGCGACCGGAGCTCATCGCGGAGAGCGCTGACCAGCTGAGGGGGCCGAGGCGCGACCACAGAGGCCCGGGGGCCCCTCGGGGCGGCCCCGGGATAACCCGTGAAGGTACCGGCAAGGAGTGTAGGATCCTGTACCCACCACCCCACCCACCACCCCACCACCACTACTACTACCACAACCACCCGTCCCTACATCATGAGAGCTAATGGAGACTATGCAAGATGTCACCAAAAGTCACCATCAGAGGGTAATGCAACATGGCAGGAACCTCTGACAATCGCCCACTATCACTCTCCTCATTCAAATCCTGCGAGGAAAAAATCACCACCACCACCCCCACCCCACACACACAAATAATTATCTTATTATCTATTGGTTGGCTGGTTATTTATTATTTTTTTGCAACCACATGCTGTATCGATTTTGCATGAGTTCAGCAACAACTCTCAAATTAATTAATACCCAAGACGGAGCAAACACAGCTCCGCCTTGATTGCGACCTAGCATTGCACATAGACCAAGATGCCACCAAGTGCAAATATAGGCTGTACTTCCATCTAAATATGGAGCGTGGGCCATATTTTCTCCCTCGGCTCCGCTACACGATGCCTAGCAGCTCTGATGTTGCCTCCCATCGTGCGGTCACAGTCAGGCGACGTGCATGACGACCGCGTCCTGCTCGGTAGTGACGCCGAGTCGGTGTCTTCCCTGGGTTCTCTTGTGTTTTATCTAAAGCTAATACAGCTGCCTCCAATGATGTTAACCACACCTGCTGCTTTCCCGCTCAAGCCGATGTGACTAAAACGTCTCTGCCTCATTTTCAGCGAGAGGGCTGAGAGGGGAAATCCAGTTAGGAATGAAGAAAACATCACATACGGCCCTGGCATTGCTCTCCTTTGCTGCCAGTCCTGCTAATGGCAGTGAGTCTCCCACAAATGTCAAGCATACACTGTTCCTCTTTCACCTCGGAAAGGGATGAAAACGAGAGTCCAGGCAACCGACAATCACGTGCCGCTGCTGGTGTTAGATCCATACATACTCCAGGGCCAAAGTACACATAGCAAAGTTTGTACTTGGGAAGTACTACAAACGCATCCTACAAAGGCTAACAAATCCAAATGGCTGTACCCCTCCCTGACTCCCTCCATCCATCCATTCCCGCCTCCCCCAGAGGAGGACCTGCATCCCCTTCAAAGCCGCCCTGTGAGCTGCAGCCATGCTTTGCTTTCCACGTACAGCGAGATATATACACACACACACCTGTTTGAAAATCAGTGGGTGAAGTGTGAGAAAGTGGTCCTTTGTAGCGAGAGAATGTGTGTGCGCGTGCGTGTGTGCTTTGTCAGCCTTGTGCCATGGTTGTGTGTCGCTGCTGCTGTGTCATCAGGTCTGATTGTTTCTGTCCTCTTTCCATCCTCGTTCTCCATCTCTCCAGGCTCCGAGCAACACCAACACAATCCAAAGCCGGCCCGTCTTTCACAGAGCAGACACATTCACATACACACGCACACGCACACGCACACGCTTCCCGCAAATGGCTGAAAGAACTGTCTCCTCATAGATACGAGATCTATTTATTTGCATCCGCTTCTCTGGAGCAACAAATGGAGCGCGTCTTGCCAGCCGCATGTAAATGAAAATAAAGTACACAATCGCAGGTATTTATAGGTGGCTTGCTAACAGCTGCAGCATCAAGCCCAACGCGGCCTCAGACACCAATGATGAATCATTCCCTTTTCATCCCCATTTTGTCCATTTCTGACTCTTAAAACACGGAAACCAATCTAATCGCTGTTAGAATTTACCAACCCTGTGTCGCCACGTCACACCAGCAGCTACTGAGGATGATGTAATATTGATATTGTCTACTTTATTGTGTTCAGCAGACATATCCGTGCTACTGTGGGGGTGCCTCAGGTTTCACGCTTCTCACTCCCGTGGCTTCTGCACTTTGCACTGTTACAGTAAAGTAACTGGCAATAACAGCCTGCGTGAGCATGCTGATCTTGACCTGTATGATTGTCTACTGATATAATTGCCAACATTCCTGTGAAGTTACAATGACCTCCATCAGCAGCGATGATGGCCTCCTCTGCTCTCCTCCCTCTGTCTCGTTCCTTCCATTACTCACTAATATTTTGGCCATAAATCTCTATGAAAGGTTTTGCATTTGTGATTGCGAGAGGGGGACGACAGCATAAATATGGGGTACGTTGATGAATACGTAGATACATAGTAGACAGGGAGTGTCTA
This sequence comes from Carapus acus, assembly GCA_900312935.1. NCBI lineage: Eukaryota > Metazoa > Chordata > Actinopteri > Ophidiiformes > Carapidae > Carapus > Carapus acus. The sequence goes on from OMPJ01010779.1 coordinate 6,026, forward strand.
GCTGTTGGTGTCCAGGTGAAGGGTGGAGGAGGAGGAGATGGGGGCTCCAGCCTTTCCTCTTTTTCCTCCTCCTCCTCGTCCTTCCCCTCCTCCTCCCGAGCCGAACAGCCCAGCCTAATGGCTGCCGTTGCAACATGACAGCTTCATCTTAATCCTCATTAAGTGCTGTAACAATGCAGGAAGTGGCTGCTGCAGTCACGATTAGACGGGCGCACTATTTGGCAGGAAGGGGCTCCACTCAGCTGCGGCCGAGACACCTAAAGCGTCCCAAAACTTTTCTCTCCTCACTCCTCGGCGCTTCCCGTCTCACTTTGCCCATCTGACAGCCGCAGCCACGGAGGAAATTAGGGAGAAATACGACGAGGAGGGGGCGGCGTGAGGGGACGGATTTTTACCGTGAGGAAAGAGAAGAAATTCTGAGTTTTTTCAAACGGCATCAATTTTTCAAAGGAATGATGACGTCACCGCGCGGGGTCACTTCCCAAGCTGGAAAGCGTCGCTATTCCTCCCGAAATCGCTACAGTTGCCACCAGAATAGGTTGTTTGAAGTATTGAAGCAGCGCGCCGACGCGTCTCGTTTTACGTAACGTTTCTATTCCAGACTAAGTGTTGTTCTTCCGGTGGCCTTTACGGATCAAATATGTCTATTGAGTCTTAATTACGCACCAGGGCGCAAGCAAACGGATCACGGCCGAATTAAATAAAAAACAAACAAACATATATTTATAGACGACACACCTATATTCATGTTGCGTGAAATCATTTGACTGACACGTGGCTCTTTGGAATCCCCTCAGTAATCCCGTTTTAACCCGTTCACGCACTCGCATTTTAACCTCTGTAATAATCTTGTACTTGTGATTTTCTACCTCTATTTAAACGACCGTGATCATATCTATGATTCCGCCTCAGTACTGGATTACTTTCCTCTACTGTACTCAGATTACTGTGATGGCCCCTGATGCAGATGGAACATTCCAGCCAGTCGGGCGTGTGTGTATTTGTCTCCCTCTGTGGCGAAGCTCCGAATGGAGGCCTTCAGACCTGCACGTCCTCCCTGTCCTCGCTGAACCTTCTCCCTCCTTACATAAGCTCCTATACGACATGTCTCTGGAGGACCAGCAGCTGTTTTTTTCAGCTGCAAGGAGAAATCCTGATGGATCTCTTGGGCCCCCTGCAAAATGTCCCTGCAGCCCCCCGCCCCCTTCCGCCTAAGTCGAAACGGTATCAGAATCAGGAATAGTGTCACAGGCCACATCTGAGCACACTAAGGAGGAGCTGCTCTCCAGTTGGGTTTTGGTGTTCTAATCACAAATTCTGGAATTATGGAGCTGGAATAATGCCTGGGACGACAGTGACAGTGGTTCAAGAGGCAAAAGGGGGAGAGAAGAAGCCAAAGAGCAAAAGTCTGTGTGGTCATTGTTCCATCACCATCCTCAACAAGACTGAATGAAAGCTGATATCAGTTTTTGCGTTTATTTGTGTGGAGTACACAGTTCCATGATGCAGATAGTTGATGGGCTTGTGCAACATCGTTTATACCTCTAAACATTTCACCCTGATTAATCCTCTACGAAGTGCCAGATCTGAACTGAATCATTAACATATAAGAATATTTTCAGAAACTCAGCATCACTCTGCAAAGGGCACATTAATCAAATATCATCACTGTGCTGCTGCCTTTTTTTGTGTTCCACCACAGAGCCACTGACACTGAATAACTGTGAATCACTGCTTATCTGAAACTAGAGGCCTGCAGGCATCTTCTTTTCCCCTAAAAAAACAAATGACGTGAACATTCTCTCCTTCACTCAGCAGGGGGCTTTTGTTTTTCACTTTGTTGTCTCTCATTAGATCAGCGAAATTTCGGGATGGCTGGAGCAGAAGACTGGAGGGTATTTGTGCTGTTTCAGCGGCCTGTAGACACACAAAAATCAAAAATGTTCTTTAACTGGGAAAACTCCTTTAGCTGTAAATTTTTAATCATGAGACAAAAAAGATTCAGTCATCATTCACAAGACGTACAAAATCTTACATGTCTGACTCATATGCGCCATCATGTTGATATCGGATCGTAGTCTTTTAAAATCGCGACATGTGAGGAGTAGCGGGTTTATATTGCCACCCTCTGGATGATATGGGTGCTGCCAAAATGTGACGAAAACAACAACCGGTACAAACCGCGGTACAAAATTAGCATCCTCAAAATATATGAATGGGGGCCTGGTCCTGATGCCAAAAAGGCAACAATATGTTTTTATTATTAAAACCACATCCAAAGACCCCTTTTTATTGAGCATGTATCTCTGGCAAGAACATGCCAAGTGATTTCAAACATGTAATACTGTAAACTTAAAGTTTCCTCAGCCAAGTCTCACGCATAATATTGAAATTACTGTTTCAAGTTTAAATGTCATTGAGGAATCAATATTTCTGCAGTGTTGAGTGTAAAATCGAACCAATACATTACAATAAAGCAGAATGCTCTCTGTAAAAGCTCCACTGATGAGGTCTATTTATTGAGGTCTATGAAATTCTTTTAGTAATGTCATCGACTACTTGAGGGCTAATTTCTTAATGATCAAGCCAGTGTGCAGCCAGGTGTCGCGGTCTTCTGTCGGCCTAGACTTGGTGTCAGATGACAGAGGTGGTCGTAGTGGCGTAGGCACAGTCTGTTCCCTCTACCAGGACAATGACGGACAGGGAGTAAAACAGGTAGCTGCTGCTTCTGTACCAGCAGCAAAAGGTCCAGCCACAGTGTAGTAAGGGGTGGGGGGTGATATGTCCATCTGACTCATAAGTCGCAGTCAAATGGGTGTCATCAGGAGGTCCATGTGTTCCTCCCCTGTGTCTGACAGCCTCCTGCTTTACTCGTGCTTTTCACAAATACAAGAAGTACCAAGCAAAACATTCATCTCATAATGTGCATGCAGAGTATGCATATCTCAAATGTGTTGCAGGTGACACACATAACACACAACATCCAGTAAAAGTTGGGGTTGCGCCTCAGTTCATGTGATGCAATGGCCTGTGATGCCATCACCCACGGCGACACATTGATGGGACTCATTTTTGGCAGCCTGTTGAGCAGGGTTCAAGTTGGTACTGAAGTTCTGATGACATCATAATTGTTTATCTTATCTATAGAATAAACACAGTCGTTTTTTTTTTTTTTTTTTTATGAACACTTCAACCCCTTTAACATGTATGGATTTGATAGTCCCTCCCATCTAATTTGGTTACTTTGGTAGGAAATCATACAATGTGTGAATACTTACCTCTTTTAGAAAAATATCTTCTTCAGAAATAGCTTGGTTTTCAATATCTACTTCTAGATATTTCAATATCTAGATTTATTACAAACGGCAGTTTAAGGAACAAAAAGTGATGTGGAAAAAATAACTGCACATGTGACCACATATTGCATCTCTCATTGCATCTCACCAATCAATACTGATGAGATTTTCAAAGAAATTCTGTATAATTGCAAAATCTTGTGAATGCTCTCATGTGCCTGAAACGAGACCTTTCGCGGCGACGAGTCAAGAAATCATCACTGAAAACATTCACGCGAATGAGTGAATCGAAATTGTCGTGTTTGCATTTGAATTTGAGTTGATCCTGCTCTGTTAAAATGTGTCGCACGTTTAACGTTATCGTGGTGGAACTGATCTGAAACAGCTCACGCAGTCACGGAGCATTTATACGGGTGGGACCGCTTTCCGTAAAACGCTATTCACGTAAACATGGCGCAGCTTTGTTTCTCAGACACACCCAACATTTTGTTACGCTTTCCACGTAAATTCCTCGCCGGCAGCGTTAGCGGCGGCGTGAGTAGACATATTTGAATTTCCTGCCATTCTGTCGAAGAGATAGCCTCTATAAGTCATCCATAGCAACGAGGAGAGAAGCTCACATTTGGTCGGGCGGCTGCGTCATTGTCAATTGACCAAATTTGAGATAGAGAGGTCAAAATGTCCAGGCGGAGAATCACCCAGGAGACCTTTGACGCCGCTGTGCGGGAGAACATGGAGGAGTTTGACATGGATGCTGAGGAGGCTCTCAGGGACGCGGTGGAACAGTTTGAATCTCAAGGTAAAAACGCAGAGAAACAAAACATGTACTGGCGAGTACAGACCTCCATCACCAAACCCTGGCAGATACGATTGACCAGTGACACTTCCGCGGTAAAATAACCGTTTAGTTGGTAAACCTGTGTGAGTTAGGGCAACGGACAAAGTGTTGTAGGTCCCTCTGTGAGTTGACCAACTACATCTCATTGTTCTGACCCAGGAGTGGACCTGTCTTGTATAGTCAAAGCTGTTCTGCCCACGTCCGCAGAAGAACAGGACAAGACACATGAGGTTTTACAGGTTGGTATTCATCGTCCCTTCTCTTACATTGCTTTTTATGCCCTTCCACCTGATCCTGTATTTGTCTCTCACCCTGGCAGGCATTGGATTCCCTTCAGATTTGTAAAGACTCTGCCAGCGTCACAGACCTGAACACGATGGCCAGTTTGAGATGCTTCACGCAGCAATGCTCCCTGGGGTTCGCCCAGAGATACCTGGCTGCCCAGAAAAACGCTTATCCCGTCATCCTCTCCCACTGTAGGAGGAGCATGGAGCAGCGTGAGGCCCTGCTGGCCGGTCTGTCTGCCTTGGCCGCGCTGACGGACGGGCAGCCAGACCTGCTTGACGCAGACGGTCACAGGCTCCTGCTGGACGTTCTCGCCAAATACGGGTCAGACTCGTCTGTGAGTTGCGAAACTGTCCGCATCGTGCGGCACTGCTGTTTGAAGCATGAGCAGAACAGGCAGGATTTGGTGAAGGGCGGCGTGGTGCCGCTTCTCACTGGCGCCATCGTGGAGCACAGACGATGCTCGCAACTTGTGAAGGAGACCAGCGCGGCCCTTAGGGTGCTCACCTTCGACGATGACATCCGAGTCACATTTGGGCAAGCTCACGAACACGCAAAGGTCATTGTCCTGGAGCATCATGGACTCAAAGTCTTAATCGATGCTGCGACAGGTAAGATGGCGACTTGAAAAACAGAATCACCCTCTTAAGGTAGCTTGTGTCTTTATCGTGTTTTTTTTTTTTTTCCCCACCAACTGCTCAGCTCACCTGAACGACATGTCCGTGCTGAGTGAACTCTGCTCCACTTTGTCCCGTCTGGCCGTGAGGAACGAGTTCTGCCAGGACATCTGCGACCTGGGAGGGTTGAAACTCATGATGACGCTGCTAGCGGAGAGCTATGAGTCAGCGGTCAGTTTTGCGATTGCAAAAATGGCCTAATTGGCGCAGTCTCCCAGAGTGTCACCAGGTATTTTGTACCTGTTGCAGGAGTTGTTGCGTCAGGTGCTCAGTGCCATTCGAGCTGTCGCAGGAAATGATGACGTGAAAGATGCAGTGGTGGATGCCGGCGGGGTCCAGCTGATAGTCATCGCCATGAACAGACACATTAGCGTCCCTGCGGTATGATCGCCACCTCTACATAAATCTGGCATATGCATTTCAAGCTGTATCGCAAGAATTTGACATCATGTCAGACGAAGGGAATTCCCTTCCTTTTCCCAATGTATTTTGTATCCAAAATACTGTCATAACCCCTCTAGAAAGGCCGATGGCTAGCAACCTTGTCTTCCTCAAGGACCGAGAGTTATTGTACTTTTAACACTTCACATCATACTGTGGGCTTAAATAATAATTCAAGCTTTATTGTCATATGCACAGTATATAGAAACAAGTTTCCCTGCACAATGAGATTCTTACTTGCTGCCCTGCATGTAGAGAACAAGCACGGGGCTAGCAAACATGTCGCCGAGGGGCGCCATGCAGCTAGGCGTGCCTAATTAGGGGTCTTGCCTAAGGACTGGATGTTTGCCCTGACTGGGATTCGAACCCTTGTCTCCTGCGTCACAGTCAGTGGTCTCAGTGGTCTTAACCACTGCACTATCCAGCCATATGTGATGATGTTTGGTGTTGCAGAACGGCTGAAGCTGTGCGTTCACCTCATTTACAGGTGTGCGAGCAGGGCTGCGCGTGCCTGTCTGTCCTTGCTCTGCGGAAGCCCAAAAACTGCGTCGTCATCATGGAGAATGGAGGCGCGCTGGCCGCAGTGCAGGCAATGAGGACTCACACGGACGCTGTCAACGTGCAGGTAAGATGAACCCATCCGCAGCCAGCAAACTGTGGAAACTGTGTCGTTGAACTGACTCTGCTCTCCCGCTGCTCGCACTACAGAAACAGGCGTGCATGCTGCTGAGGAACATGGTGTCCCGCATGCAAAGCTTCAGCCAGCCCATCCTGGAGATGGGAGCGGAGGCCCTGATCGCCCAGGCCCTGCAGACCCACCAGGACTGCGGGGACATCTGCCGAGCGGCCCTGCGAGATTTGGGTTGCAAGGTGGAGTTGCGGGAGCTGTGGACCGGCAAACATGGAAGCCTCACCAACTGACGGGGCCAAGAGAGACGCGCAGAGGGGCTTGTTGCCACCATCGCATATTTTGGGTTTGGGAGTGGAAACGGGAGAATGACTCAAAGTCACTTTTGCAAGCATCAGTCTCATCTGTGGGGATTGTTTTTAAAACTGCAATTCTCATAGTTTCACAGACTGTTAAGTGCAGACGGGGCCACAGTCTGATGTGTGGAACTGTCTGTATTTTTTTAAAACAAATCATTCCCAGCGTTTCATTGCGCTAGCAGATGCATGCTGTCCTCTTGTCTTACGTCTCTGCTTCTTCAGCCTTCATCAGTTTGACACGTCGCCGAGGCACGATGCTCAGACGTTGGTGAAGCAGATGCTCGGCTGACAGCCGTCCTCATTAGACAAGACAGAACAAACAGTGAGCGAGCCAAAGCTGCTGCAGCTCTGTTTGCTCCCAGTCGCTGTTCACACAGCGCGGGAGCGTCCTTGTCCTGTGCTGCCATTTTCGTCTTTTGATGCCTTATCCTGTGCTGTTAGCATGTCAGCGTGGTGATTTGGCGTATACTCTCACAGCACTGTGTTATCTGCATGACTGTGGGTGCTGCTCACTGGTCCTGTTCCTTCAAATTGCACATTAAAAGAGAAAGTGAGCACAGAGTGTCTGAGTCTGCTGTTTTGAGTTGTGGCAGATTAACGGTTGGTTAATGCATCACAGCACAACTTAATGATGAGAAAATGCTATTTGTATGTAAGTACTATATTTGCTTTTTTTGCTGAAAAGAATGCATGTTTTCACTAGTTACCATTCCATACTTGCTTAGTTCCAAGTGATGGAGGATTATCGTTTCACCCCTGATTTATTTTCATTTACTTTATTTTTGCTTTGCATCGGTTCGACCTTCCCTCTCTTTCGGATGCTGACCGTGTTTACCCTGTGAACGCCCCTCTCACCGACCTATCCCAACGCGGCCCCGGTGGCCGTCCCGCTAACTACACTACCCACAATGCCCCACAGTCGTCCTTGCCTGGCTCCCCTGGGTGTCAAGGGGGAGCGGCGGAGTTACACATACACACACACCGCCGCATGGCTGTCGCCCGCAGTTAAAAGTCACCGCGGGCTTCACGGACGTGGGAAAGACGTGGAGGACGGAGATCCGAACGCCCGGACACATCTTAAACAAATTTCGTGCTCCGACCGGCATCACGGCACTGACAGTGACTTAACGATAAATGAAAGCTAAGCGCTAGCTAGCCTTACCCAACCCACCACTCTGCTAACTTCAGTGCAGGAGGGGTTGGAAAAAGGAGCCAGGATCAGAGAGAAACAGTCACAAACTGCAGAAAAAGATCGGAAACTGGACATCAGCCTCGACGGAGCTCCCCTGCTACACGCCGCACCCTGCACGGTAAGGTGTAGGGATTTTCTGACAAGTGTCGGCTTGTTTATGCAGCCTGTTGGCCGTGGAAGTGGAAGTTTGGGCGAAGCCGCTAAACACAGACACGTCGATTGATTTGATGAAATAAACGCTCAGTAAACATCGCCGACACGTCCGTGTGGGTTACGTAACCGCACTGTTCTGGTGCGAAATAGGGATAAACAGGCAGGCAGGATGATTTAAAGGGACAATCCAGCTATGTTTTATGGCGTACGGGTGAAAAGGGGACCGGGCCAAAGGTCGAGTCTAAGACTGAGGGAAATCTGTCCATCAAATGTGCTTTTCCAGCAACTATGGACGTCTTAAGTCGGATATCAGCTGTATAAAAATACACAATTATTATTGCTATATAATATTACGGCAGTGTGATCATTCCTCTGCTGGTCAGAGATGAATGACATCTGACTTTTAGACTTAAATTTTCATACATATGGAACATATGTATGAAAATATGCATGTAGTTGAGGCAGCAGTGATATTACCACGCTGAGTTTGATTGTATTTAAAAGCATTGAGGATATTTTTAGGACTTCATTCTGACTAGCAGTGGAACCTGAGATAGCATGAAGCCGCGATGGTGGCAATGCAGAGGACAAACGTAGAACAAAAATAGAATTCAGTTAATGCCAATGAATCTGCGTCTCTGCTCCACAATGATTATGACATAATCATAAATACACTCATCACAGCGCCATAATCGACATCACGAGCCCTGTCATGAATGTTTGTGTCGTTTTGTTGCTATCAAGGGTGTAGGATTGGAAATACTTTGGACTTTTGGTGAAATGACACATTAAGAAGTCATTGAGTCCACTTGGTGTCGCTCGAATGAAATATACAACAAACAAGCAAAAATTAATAAATAATCAGTCCCGGTAAATAGTCGGTGTTTAGGACCCAGCGGTACTCAGCTCGGCTGCGCCGGACTGGCGGACATTAATCCACAATTTGAATCATTTTCCGCGCAAAGTGGCGTTATTGGTGCAGATTGACAACCCAAAAACACGCAACGTGTATTGTAACACCTCTTGGCCTCTGGTGAACACATATCAGTGTAGCAGCCTTGCCCAGAGAGTAAAACTGTAACAACCCCCCTACCCCCAAACCAAGGGTGTCGTTGGTAATGTCATATTCATTGTCGCGTGAATATCTAAAGCAATGTGCTACATCAGTACACATCTGTGTGTTAGCTTACTTAGGTTAGATAAAGACACAGCCAGTGGTGTGTTACTATACCAACCTCTTATCTATCCATGACTCTCGCCCATTTGGCGTTTACCCCTAACCGCCATGCTGGAGGCTGTGGAGTG
>OMPJ01010780.1:0-16770 GCA_900312935.1 Carapus acus
CCCTCGCCCTCCCCCCAATGCCTTGGCTCCTCCTTGTGCCTACAGTGGGAAACAAAAGCGTCACTCCATCCAAAGAAAAGCCTGACACGATCGTGAGCCATCAGCAGGTCCTCCACCCGCTTACAGACGGACCGAGCGAAACCGAGAAAACACTGCCCTAGCAGCGCGATGGGCTCTTCACAGAGCAGACTCCAAACGTCAGCCATTTCCAGCGCAGTGCTGTCCATTGTCACTTCCTCTGTTTTTTCTTCTTCTTCCACTGGTTTTCTTTTCTGAGGAGTGCCAAGGAGTTTGAGGAACCACTTGTAGCTTTAGTGGGTCGTGCAGTGTTTTTTTTCTTTTCTTCTTCTTTTTCTTCTTCTTCTTCTTTTCTGTTTCCAATGCAGCATCTCCTTGAGTGACGCCCGTGGCTGCTGGTGAATTGTTGCGCGCTTTCTTAATTGATTCTTTTTGGTTATTTCTTTGGTCTTTCGCCACCTTAGCCAGGAATGACAGACACTCGGTGGGGAATCTGCAGCACTTTTTTCCCCATTTCTCGTGATGTACACATGTCCAAATGGCAAAAGACACACAGGCTCTGGTCTCTGGTGCAGACAGTCCTCTGCATGTGACTGTACATATTAAGTGTATCATAAGTGAAAACAAACTATTTCTTCTACTGTAAATGTGTAATTGTTCACTTTATTTACTTTCTTTTTGTTTTGTTAGTGCTCTCAGGACTCTTTAACGCATAATTGAAGGTATTAGTTGTGACGAGTTTCATTGGACTTTGTTGTTCAGGACTTGATGTCATCAAGATCTCTTTGCAGCGGTCCAGTCCTCCGTTGATTCGTTAAGCAGATTTGAAATTTGAACGGCAAAAGTCACCATATCTCACTTGTGATGCCTTCTTGTTTTAGCCCCCTTTGTCCATCTTTTCTTTTTTCTGTTTTTGATTCAAATGTCTTGCTGTTTTGCTTTTGATTTGAGTAACTGGCTAGATTGGGGACAGGATGGAAGAAGTGTACGCCAGGTTTGGAGACCAGGATGAGAAAACCACTAAGTTAAGGTTGAGGGATCTACCCATTCAGTGACAAAGGCGATGGCCTGAAAGTGAAATTTTGCCACAGCTTAGCATAGAGGTGACAATTTGTGATGTTTGTTAACTTGAGTATGGAGTATAAATTTTGAAATGATTCTGGTGTGGATATACAAAAAAAGAAAAAAGAAAAAAATTAAGATTGCATTCTTTTTTTTTTCGCAGATAGTGACTCTAAGAACTTTTTCAATGTCGGCATGCAGACACATTAACTCAATGTAACTATTAATTGACCAAGGTCTGTAATATTTGTACGTCTTGACCCTTATCACCTTTGACAGCTATTAATTACGACAGGTGGGATAAGCGGAGTAACAAAGGCTGCGGCATCATGACACTGCTTCACCAACACATTCCGTAGTGCTCTCCATGTTTTTCAGCACATACTGCTCATCTACGTGTGTGTGCGTGCGTGTGAGACTTTCCATTCTTACAATGTCTCAGTAGTGATCTTGCCAGGTCAGATTTCCAATTCCCCTCATGACCGAGTCCCCTTAAGAGCTCATGAGTTCGCGTTTACATCCGCGTGCCATATGTCAGTTTGCTACCCAGGAGCAGCCCGGACCGGATCATGGACCAAGTCTCAGGATCGGACCAGATGTGGTCATCATTGTCATGGGTTTGTTTGACCTGAGGTGTTTCATTCACACACCCCTCCCCAACTCACGTATGTAGGGAAGTAGGAGAAAGGTGACGCAACTGCAGATTCCACTACTAAACCGATGCTGGGATTTTGAAGGGAGGTATCATAGAGAATTCAGTGTTGGTGGATCAGTGGATTTTACATTTTGAATGGAGCGCGGAGGTGTTTCCGCCTCCCCCTCCCCCTCTCAACACACTTCGAATCGGTCATTTTTTTCAAGCAATGCATGCAGTGTAAGACTTTATCCTGCTGGTCGTTATAATCACATGTGCTCTGAAGGGGGATGCCACAGTTGCATCTCGTGCATTCGTACGCACAATATTTGCGTATGTCTCCAGGCGGTCAGTGAGCCGCTCTGCTTCTCCTCGTGTCTGTACAAATTGGAGCTCATGTGAGGCCGGGTCACACCATTTAGCTCGGGCAAAAGTTACGTGTAAACTTGTACAGTACTTCAAAAAAGTTGCATTTCATTTGAAAAATGGAAAAAGGACATTTTGATACATCAGTTTGGGGTTTTTTTGTATTCTAATTCCAGAGTAAACTGTTCAGAGATGTTCATATGTGACAAACTTTCCTCTCCTCTTAAGTTATTTATGTTCTTCTGTGTGCTAGAAATGGAGTTTTGCTTCAGATTTTTTTCTTTTTCCTTGGGGTTGTCAGCTTCACCAACATCGATGGTGAAAACAATTCAGTGTGTTGGATTAAATGTCGCATTCTCATTTTAGTCTTTGTTATCCTGTGGCATGGTTTGGGTAGAAGAGCAGACAAATAATGCCTGTAAGATTTACTTTGATAATGATTTCATAGTCTTGGTAAAGTTTTTAGATAAATGTGCATTGAAATGTCCATATTGAGTTGCTATGTTGTAGGTGATGTAGGCCGAAAGAACACAAGATTAAAAAGTAATACTACTGTCTGATTTTAATGTTCACTGTGTTTTATACAGTATTGGAAATTTTTGTTCACTTTGAACATTTTTACTAAAAAAATTTCAAATTGTATTGTGCAAAGAGATGTAATTTTTGGAGTACTTGAAATGCATTAATTAAAAGACTCGTTCAAAATAAACCAGAGCCCTGTTTGCTGTCTGCAGTGACTCTTCCATTCTGCTTGAGAAGCCAGAAATATTTCCGTCACAATGGCTACAATAATAATTGTAAAAATGATAAATTGTCAACTTAAAGGGCTCATACCTCCTCTGGTCATATCTTACTTCAGCACATATTTTAACATCGATAACCATGATCATATCAACACATTACAGCAACTTCAAAGAATCAAGCAGTTGTAAGGAGAGTGTGTACATCTTATCTGACAGTAGCATTAGAACCACGAGACAATAAAATTCATCATCATCATTTATCATCATTATTATCATCAGTATAATAGTTGTAGAATAATTAGTAGTGGTACACTATTGTTGTCACAATTGTTATTGTTGGGTTGTTAACTTGTAGATATACTTTTATAGATACAATTAACCAATATATTTCTAAAACTCTTGAAGTGCAATGCAACTTAATAGAATATGTTATAATTGTAACAGTATTCTGGTGATGTGGGTGCAGTTAAGGTACTATCTATCTATCTATCTATCTATCTATCTATCTATCTATCTATCTATATGTATATGTACGCGCGCGCGCGTGTGAGTGTGTATACTAATATATAATCATCAAAATTCTGATCAGAGAAAGTCTTTGTGGAAAGTTACAGGACGATGGTCTCAAACATTTATCCATGTTTTGGGCTACAGACCTCACTAACCATGGTCAGTTCGAAAACTGAGCCATCGTCAAAACTAACGACCGCGACTGTGTTGCGTTTTATGTTCCGTCATGATGTTTATTCATAAATGGTGAAACCTCCTCCTCCGGTAAATGCAGTTGGAGAACCGCGGCAGCAGAGGGCGCTGCTGAGGCGGTTGAGCAGCCGGAAGCAGGAGGCCCCCTGACGTATCGGCTGCTTTTCTCCTCCTGTTGGCACGATGGACTCAGTCAAAAATCACGCGAACAAGTTTTCAAGAATGCGTGAACTAAAAACAAGCAGCAACAGCTCCTCACACCTTGACCAACTGCCACACTCTGATTCACACACACCACACCGTCATCACCCTCATCACATCAACCACCCAGTGGCTCGCACTCATCTATCAATGTGTCCCCAGGGCTGAATTTGGTGATGCAACCATCGATCAGAAAGTGTGTGCGGGGTGGCACGCGGACACACAGGCACATACGAGCAAAACGTGGCTGACTGTCGATTTCCAATCTGGCTTTTCCTGTCACACTCGCCACTTGTCACACACAAACTATCATAGGCGACCCCAACGATGCTCATGGATTTTCAGATTATCACTGAAGTGTGTTTACACTGCCCGTCCCCCGCTGCTATCGCTCGGCGCTCGAGCCCACGTGGGAGTGCGAAGAAGGAACGACGAGCGGCTGCGGTCGATATTCGCCATTTTGGAGTGTGTGTGTGTGTGTTGTGAAGGGAGCTGATGTCAGCGCTCGCAACGCTGCACGCTCGGTAGGGACAAAGAGTGATTGTGACGGTGACACCCAGACTAAAGGGACAGGCAGTGAGACCAGGCCCCGCCTCCTGCCTCCCGCCACCCCATCCAACCCCCATTCACGCCAGCAGCTGACCCCGGGGAGGAGATAGAGGACTGGAAGAATGGAGACACAGTGCAGGCAGAGATTTACAGTAACGCCGAGTTCATTCTGCACAGTCAGATAATACACACAGGATTTAAATGGTTCCTTTATTTGCTGAGTTTGTCTCATGACTGCTGCTGCTGTTACCTGCTCCTCAACACTGGTGGCACTCACGCGCCTCCTCTCTCAAACAATGGCAGTCAAGAAGAGAAATGTACGCTTTGGAATAACACTCTGTGTGTGTGTGTGTGTGTGTGTGTGTGTGTGTGTGTGTGTGTGTGTGTGTGAAAGTTGCAGCATCATGACTCTGGAGGTGGAGCAGTTATCTACAGACTGTAAAGTTGTTGGTTTAATGCCAGCTCACTCCCTAGAAAGAGGTTTCAATGTCCTTGAGCAAAACATTGAATCCCTCGCCTGCTCTCTTAGTTCTTTTCTACACAGACCGGCGCACCTTATACACATCCACAAGTTAAATTAAGCATAAATATCTGTCCTAATATTTCTTGAAAAATTACATACATAAATGAGTCATGAATCAACAATGAATGAATAGGTTAATACATGCATTATACGTAAAGGACAAATTAATTACCACCGGCTCAACATGGGAAGCCTCACCTGAAAATACACATACTTGTGTCACACTTTGTATTTTGTCTCGTGTTCTGTTCCTTTTTATTTTGGAGTTTTAATTCGTCTTCCTGTTTTTCGGTTGTCTCAGGCCTGGCGTGTCCCACCTGCTTTCTACTGTATTTTCCTCACTGTGTCTCCTACATTAGTGTGCACACGCCGGGTAGGTCTTGACTTGGGACATTTCACACCCCAACACCTACACTAGTGTAAGTGGTCCGCTCTTTGTCTCATTTTGTCCCTCTCAGCTCCTGCTCAATGTTCGTTGTTTCTGTGTCTTGCCCCGATTCCCGCCCGTGCTCTGTTTTGTCGGTGACCTGTCCACCTCGTCCATGATTGATTGTTTGATTGTTTCCCCAGTGTGTGATAACATGTGTGAGTCTTATGTCCTCTCCGTGTTTCTCGTCATGCCCCCATCACAACTTTTCCCTGTTTTGACGGGTCCGTTACAGTTACTGAGTATTACCTCCACAACCTCCCCGCGTTTTAGTTTCAGCGTTTATCGGACCTTATTTGAGTCTCGTCTGCTTATATATGTGACTTCGTGTCTTGACAGAAGTTTTGGGTTCTTTACGTCACATTTTCGTGTTTCGTGTCAGTCATTTGTCCCTCTTTTGAAGTAAACTTTGTTGTGCTCTTGAACACGCCTTCACTTTGTGTTCTTGAACACGCCTCCACCTTTCCCGCGCCTCCTTTCTCCTCTCGGGCGGACGGTGGCAACTTCTTGAACTGGGGAAAGAAAAAAGATCTTGAATTTCAATCAAAACGGGCACTGTGGCATGGAGTGGATGTCGCGGACTTTTAGCCTTCTATTGGTTTCATTTACCCATCTTATCCTCAATAATATTGAAGCTGCGCCAACCAACCCCTGAGAGCCTCCAAGTGATCTTAACAGCAGCAGGCCGACAAAGGCTCATATTGTTACCGAGGAATGTTCAGCAGTGTGGTTTTGTTCATAACCTTTTCCAAAAAGAACCCATAAATGAAAGATGCACATTGATTTATGATTTCTTTTGTTCGCCTGTAACAAACAGTATTTTCATTGTGTCTAGTCGGAGTGTTTGGCTCTACTTCTATCATGCATTGTTTGTGTTAAACAGCTCCACGTTTTTATTGCAACAATCTCAGTGAACTCTGCAGCTTTGTCTGTTCCTTGTTAGGTTTCTACAAATTTCTTGTTTGGAGAATGTCCTCTGTTGTGTCGCTTCATTATAACTACAAGGTCCGCCTTAATCTGTCAATCTGTTCCATTTACTCTCTTTTACAATGAATGTTCAAGCAATTTTTGATGTTTGCCCCCTCCAGTCTTTCGTTTCTACAATAAATCTACAATATGAAGCGGCGATGTTGGCAACAATGTTTTTATTGTCTTTTTTTTTGGGTTACATCATGGTTTTTGAATCCCATTGATGTTATTTACAAAGGCCCGTCAACAAATTCAAGCAGTAAAAAAGCCTTGAGTTAGTTTTTACTGACAAACACACTGGATGCCTCATTACAAGCTGAGCTTTTTCATTCCATAACTCCCTAGTTGTCCTTCAAAACTCAAACATACAGTCGTTGGCTTGATGTCTGACAAAAAAATTGTTATGAAGTATGCAAAAGTCAGACAATGTACAAAGGACAATGTGACACCCTCAGTTAGGAAAAGGAAACAACCAAGAGAAGATCAGACGTTAGGTCAGGGCATCAGCACAATTAAAACCAGGTGAGGGGTACTATTTATAACTGAGTATAGCTACACAAAGTTCAAAATTTATTTCTGTCATATTTACAACTGAATACAAGACAAGCCAACCACAGAATTGAGATTGGCATGTGTGTGTGATCAACAGCAACGTTGGAAACTGGTTGAAGGTTACAGTGTTTTGGTGCATTTCAGTACTGTGCGACAAAGTGTAAAGTCTGTCTTTTATTTGTGTGTATTTCTATACCGACTGCAGTCTAAATCCAAATGACCTGCACTGACTTCTGCGGAAAACAATGGCAGAGATTCAACTCGAGTCCTTGTCCCCCATTTAGCTCATGTTGATCATCTCGTATTTGTCCTTCAAGCTACTGTCATCTTCCTCTTCTTCCACCTCCTCCTCCTCCTCCTCCTCTTCCTCACACAGCTCCTCCATCTCCTCTTGGTGATTGTCAGGCTTTTCGCGGCGATGGTGCATCTCGATGAGCAGGTAGTAGAGGACGGCGGCAACTACACCCCCGACCATGGGCCCTGCCACGGGGATCCACCACCAGTAGTCTGCGGTGCTGAGATCAGCAGATCACTCAGGGTTACCACTCGTTTACCTTCATCTATTCATCCTTTCTATGACCTTTTTGCTCTTGAGATTGTCTGACCCTGACCAAAAGCAGTGATGGATTTCTAATACCAAAACCTGATCAAGGTGATTCTACACCTCTGCTGATGTACCAAATGACCTTTCCTTGAGCGTGGAAGGAGAGAGGACACGAAAAAAGGAGCCGCACATCCAGGCCAATGTCGCCTCCGGTGTGTTTTACCTGAACACGTCCATCCCCCATCCCGCCACTGCGGTGAAGAGGCGGGGCCCCAGGTCCCGGGCAGGGTTCAGTGGATAGCCACAGTTGAGACCCATGGACACGCCAATGGCCATGAAGATCAGGCCGATGGCCAGCGGCTCCACGCCCCGAGGAGCGCCCATGTTTCCGCCATCCATGATCGCCAGGATACACAACACCAGCATCCCTGTCCCAACCACCTGCACAGCAAGGGTGTGTGTGTGTGTGTGTGTGTGTGTGTGTGTGTGTGTTTGTGAGATCAGCATCCAAGCACACAAAACAGGTGACAGCAGAGCATTATCAGTGGAATTCCCTCACCCATGTGACCCATCACGAGGATGAACCCATCATACTTTGTAACATTTTGTAGCCGGTAGATGCTTTTCTTTTGGATCACCGCACCAAGTAAATGGGCTGAAAATTGTGTTTGGTATAGATTCGACCTTCCAGCAAATGCCAGGAAATGGGTCATTAGACCCGAAATGAAGCCATAGAGAGAGGGCGTCCTCCCACTTAACGGGACAATCAATTTAGCATCAGTCACATTTCCCAGTGTTCCAACAGAGTTCCCAGTGCTGAGTGGCTGAATGGGAGCAAATAGGGGTGGTTGGGAGGGTGTGGTGGTGGGGGCAGACAGGACTATGGCGGGTCACAGGTCAGTTTGGGTGACGGGAAGCAGAGTTCACCTGATCAATGAAGCCGCCAAGGACTGACAAGTGTCTGGCTGGGTAGGAAGCAAAGATGTGGCCGGTGGCGTTGATTCCTATCACAGATAGAATCCCACTGGTGAAATCCATGAAAGCATCTGTGGGGGAGGAGGAGAAAAACCCCGACAGTGATTTTTAGAACGGGAACAAGATGCTGGAGACGTGAAAACATCTGGGAGAGTTTGTTATTTTCTGCTTCTCAAACTTAATCAAGCTGGGATTGATGACGCCGTCCTCGTGGGGAGTGATTACAGTTTGATGTGCAGTGAGTCTAAACACAAAGGAGACGTGATCACCGTAGTACAATCCAAAGACGGCAGCGGCCCCGGCAAAGGCACCAAGAAACTGAGCCATGATGTAGAACGGAAACTTCCAGACCTTTAATTTGCCCAGAAGCACCATGGCAAGAGACACAGCAGGGTTCACGTGGCCCCCTGGGACAGAGGACAAAAAGGAAAGAGAGAGAGGGCGTGAGCACGGGGGGAGGTGGGGTGACTGGCATGATATTCCCTCAATCATTAGGGAGGCAGTCACATTTACGAGGGGGAGCAGACGGGGAGCTGCCCCTCCCCCCGCACCTCCTGTCTCTCCCCCAGGGGGCGGTGCAGTGGGGGCACAGGAGGGTTTGTTAAGCAAAGAGACGGAATAACGATCACGTATTAGATATACAGCGCTCGGGATCAAACTCAATGAAGATTTGATCTCTGCATACAATCAAACAGCCAGAGAAATACCAAATGATTGCAAAATCTGCAATCTGGTCCATTTTGTTCCTTTTTCAACATGGATGTGGAAGTGGCAATAGACACAAGGCCTTGTTGGGGCCTGTGTCTGGCCTTTGTGATCAATGGCAGCCAGCAGGACGTTGGGCGCCCAGGGTTATGTACGACCTCCACAAATCGATGGCAGCCTCGCACTCATCTGTGCGCGGGCAGAGAGCTGGCACGTTCTCGCTGACGCCGTAAAAGTTCTGCGATTACGAGCTGCAAGTGTAACGCGGTTATTACTTGGATTTAGACGGCTGACGCAATCGAAGGCGAATGAAGCGGGGCAACTTTATAGGCTGTTTGTGTTAAGTGTGAATTAATTTACTTTAAATACATCACACAGTCAGAGGCCTTAATACATTACTAGCAAGCATGGAGATTTTCATTACTGTGAAACAGCTGAAAAGGCAAATGTCAACCTCCGTTTCCTTCATTTGATTATAGGTCGCCAATATCAGCGTGGGGGTAAATTTATCTCGGTAATATACGTTAATACTTATCCAGCACTGTATATTGCATGTACACAGTACTTCAATTCAAAGGACACAGCCGGGTTTGCCTCTCGCCCCATACCAGATAAATTTGACCACTGCTGCGCGTTTACCTGACACACCGCCAGCCACATAAACCGCCATCGTCAATCCCACAGAGAAGCCGATGTGGACGGTGAGAGGTTCGCCCAGTGCGTTCCGACTCAGTACTGTCTGGGCAACAGACCCACAGCCAAACAGCTGAGGAGAGAGAAAAACTGTTTTTTGGCCTCAAATGTTGAAAGAGATCTGAGGTCACCATCAGAAGACCATGACAGGAAAGAAGTACAGATAAAATATTGTTTAAAGTTTGATCTTTGGCTTTTGTTACCTTCTGCCAAACCTATAAACAAACAGAGGATCTGATAGTACGAAATGTGACTTACAACCAAAACAAACGTTCCCAGGAACTCCGCCAGAAATTCCTTGAGTATTCCATGTTTAAGAGCACAGCGTCGCCTCATTTTTTTTTATTTGCTCCGTGCGTTTTATCTCCCCGTCGTGCCAACCTCTGCTATCTGCCAGATGTCCACAGTCTGAACCTCTGGAGTTGATCAGAGCGATTGATTGTGATCTCCACTTCTGCTCACTGCAGCCACTCAGCACAAACCATTGATCTGACTGCTACAGGGTCAGGTTGCTCTGCTGTTTTGCCTCAAAATGCAAGTTTTTGTCGCACGACAGGCAGAATTATAGCAAGATTTATTAGCAGGAGTTCTCCATGGAAATGGCCGACTTATTTAGTAGACACACACAGCAAGGACAAATAGGATGAGAAGGGTTATAATGGTGAATGTTGTGAATGTTGGCAAAATATAATCTTTCATTACAAAGTGCGCAAATGAATACTTGACACAAAACTAATCACAAATGTACTGTAGAGTGGTTATGAAATGGCTTTGTTGTTGTCGGCTGCACAGTAACACATTGTTTCTTTATGGCTTAAACAATGCTATGATAAATATTGCCACTAGAGGCCAGTCTTTGCAAAATGCCACGTTATTCACAGTTGGAACAAACATAAAGTCACACCTGAGTTTTTAATAGCATTAATAGAGGCATTTAGGATTCTTAGGTCCTTCACGTGAGATTTCAGTGTGCACAAATCACTAAATTCATTACTGTCCTGTCAGTCAGATGCGATATCATCGCCATCGGTGACGTCATCCTCCACGATCACCATCAAAGGGCTAGATTTCTTCTTGCGCCTGCCAACAGGAAGATAAAACATCACCCGTGATGAAGCGCAGCCTGTTGGACAAACACTCACAAACGTCGTGTATCACCTCATCTCAGTGCGCATGGAGCTGATTTGGCTGTGTAGCTGCTCGTTGGCTTCCATCTGCTCGTCCAGGTCTCTCTGAAGCTTCTTCTTAGCGTGCTCCAGACGCTCTATTTCCTCCTCTGCCTCGTCCATCTGCCGCTTGGCTGTCTTCAGTCTCTGAGTCAGCTACAAAGTTCACACCCGTGGGATGTTTCAACTCATGGCTGACGCCCGCATGGCCACAATTCTTTAGTGAACTCTTATCTTTTCTGCTCAGAGATGTCTACCTGGTCTCTCTGGCTCTGCAGATTGATGTGCTCCTCGTCTGCCTGTAGCTTCAACTCCTTCACCTTGCGCTCCAGCTTGCGGTTGACCTGCTGCAGGTTGTTGTTGTCCCTGCGGGTAAAACAAGGAAGAGATGGTGACTATGTAGCACAGCGCTGTTGTTCAAACTGCCCCTGTTGTACCGTAAGAGGACTGGAACTACACAGCAGAAACACAAGTCAATGATATTATAGCCCCAAGTATTCCTGCCACGGCGTTTACATGATGGTGGAGACTGATTACAGTATTCATGTACCAATTAGGGCAGATATGTAGATGATGCACTGTCAGCAATGTTTGCTGATGTGTTCAAATCAGTTACATCGGTCGCAGTGGATCAAAATGTGACAGGTAAATAATATAGTAAACAATAACGTAGTAGCAGTACATTACACTAATAAATAGGTGTGTTCATACTGCTTCATGTACAGATATTATTCATGACGGGCACTGTGATTTCGCAACACAACGATGCGAGCTGTGCCTTATGAAGGTGTTCTGAATACAGGTGTACGTACTAAAATGGTCCTAAGAACCAGGCAGAGGTGTTCCTAATAAAGTGGCACAATCTGTCCCTAATAAAGCCATCGTGAATGGACGTACAGGTGTTTCCTTTCGTGGTTGTTTGGAGGGGGTTGAGTGCTGAGGAAGCTGGCGTACAGGTGTTCCCAATAAAGTGGGCCGCGTGCAGGTGTTCCCAATAAAGTGACTGGGAAATACACCTGAAAGTGATGAAGTGACACCAGGTGTTTCTAATAAAGCGCAGAGGAGTCGCTGCGTGGAAGGATGCAACAATTGCGTGATGCAATCGTGTCAGAATGTGTGTCAGAGGAGCATGCCAGCACAGCCGAAGGGCAGAATGTTGGCTGCTTTCAAAAAAAATGTCTGCCAAGTGGAAATAATGATTTGTTGTGTCTTTTTTTTTTTTTTTTTTTTTTTAATTTGACGGACGTTTCTCACCTTTCTTCTCCTTGCAGTCGCTCCTCGAGCTCCTGGATACGACCGCTGAGCTTGGAGAGCAGCGAGTCCTGGTTGGTTTTTTGGGACCCCTCGAGGTGAGTCACTCTGCCCTTCAGGTCTTTATTCTGACGGAGGAAGATTTACATGCTTGCAATATGGATTGTTTTTGTTGTGTGTGTGTGTGTGTGTCGTGTGGCTTGCAAACGACCAATTTGGACAAAATGTGGCGGTCCGTTAAGTTGGCTCTCCATTTTGGTGAACCTTTGTCACATTTAGCTATTATACAGCTGAGGGTGTGAGTGAGGGCGGTGACAGGGCGTGAAAGGGTTGTGGGGGGTGTCTTGGAGCGGCCACCTGTCTCTCCAGGCTCATCTTGTCACACTCCAGGTCCTGCCTGAGCGCTCTCTCCTGCAGCAGCTCGCTCCTCATCTGATCCATCTGTCGAAAACAACTTGGAGTCAACAAGCTTTCATACGTGGATATTTAACTGAGGAAATGATGGTTAACATTTAGCAAGCCCGTGCACAGAATGTATTAATTTATCAGGGTATTTCAGAACTTGAAACGTGGGGGAACTGAGCTTTGGGGGCTATTTTTCTCTCCATAAAGCTAACAAAGGGGACACGCAATCCAACACTGCCAGCCTCGCATGTTAAGAGACAATATGCACCTGATTAAAAAGGGCAGGACCCATGATGGGTGCTCTCTGGCTAAATAGACAAACTTTCGAGCTTAAGCCTTAAAAACTGGAGGAAATTATGTCTGGACTGGACCAGACGCTCCTCACTAATAATACCCAGAGGCCCACGAGAGGGAGTGTGAATAGCTCCTCATTTTTTGTCTTTGCTGTGCACCCAATCCAGTGTGTTTTCTGTCAATTAGTCTGCAGCACTTTGCTCCCACGAATGCTGGCCCACTTCACACACACACAACTGAAGCTTGGCTATTTACATTTTGCCTTTTCACTATTGACTAAATCTAAAATGCCCTCATTAGGCAGTCAGGAAGAGTGCTGTTTGCTTTGTGGTCTGTAGAGTGTGTGACAGTTACTCAGCAAAAACCCAAACTTGTTTCACAAGCTCGCCGTGTACACACAGTCAGCAGCTTTTTGTATTTTGGTAGAAATCTGAGCACCCCGCCCAACATGTGTTTATGATCAAACTCTCGCCTGTGTTCGAACGCGAGTTGTGGCCCAGACGTTGTTCCTTCCCACACGGCGTGGGGAAATGATGCACGTGAATGCGATTGGCAAAAAAGAGGAGAAAGTGCAACTGGGCTCGCCTGTTCTTTGGTTTTGTCGAGCCGATCCATCAGTCGGTCAGCACTGCTGCGCTCCTCATCCAGATCCTCCATTATTTGGCTGATGCGTCCCTGCGTAAGAGTCCAGAACTTGTCAGACAACATGACACAGGCATCAAAACGTCCTTTTGAAATTGCATAGCAGCGGAAAGCAGGTCTGACAGATCCTGTTATTTCTCCTGTGGGATTGGAGTTGGAGACAGACAGGCTGATGGTGGACACATGAGAGGATTGGAGGAGAGGTTCCTGACTTGTGGAGAGTTTTTGTGTCTTTATTTTTTTTTACATCTTTATTGCCTGTGTCTGTGTGTGTCTGGTGTTAGACAGGCTCTTGTGTACACTCAGACAGGTCTGATAACTTTGTCAGTAAACAGGAGCTTCCTTGCTTGATATCGTGTCAACACTGTGCACACTGCTGTCAGTGTGTGATGTTGTGTCATCAGCAAGACAAACACTGCCAAATGTGACACACTTGTGTCCTTGCTTTTTTATTTTTTCCCCCCAACACGAGTGTGGGGAGCGAGCGAGAGTGAGTGAGTGATGATAACACATCCAACTTGCAGAGTCGTCGTTTTCGAATTGTTTACCTCCATTAGCTTAACCTGTCGGTCGCGCTCGTCCGCTGTGCCGGCGTTCCTCTCCTCCAGCTCCTCCACCTTCTGTTGCAGCTGCCGGCCCCTCTGCTGGGCCTCCTGATGCTCCCTGCGACACCGCAGAAGATCCTCTTCCAATGGCAGAACCTGAACACGGCGCAGGGAGGCGGGGGTTATAATCGCAAAAGAGGGGGGAAAAAAAGAGAATACAAGAATCACATCTTGAAGCATTCGTCTGAGAATCTCCTGTGGAGATTACGTTTTTTCTTTCTTTTTCTTTATTCCTTGTGTGAGTTAGATCTGACGCATTTTAGCGGTGAGTCAGAGCAGACCGCACCTCTTCCTGCAGTTTTTGGACGGCTTGGCGGGACTTCTCCAGCTCTGCGCCCTTTTCCTGCAGCTGCTTCTGCAGCTCGGCCGCCTCCCTGCGACTCCTCTCCCTGGCCTCGTCGACCTGGCTCTGCAGCGTGTCTGTAGACACCTCACACTCCTCCATTACAACGTTCATCTGTCAACAACAGCGAGCAGACAAGAGATACTGGAGGTCTCTTTACAACGCTTTGAGAGGGAAACTTATCTGTTTCTTTGACTTTCAAGTTGATTGACCTGTCCAGACGTCCCCACTAATCTCCCACCAGCTCCTCCTCCTCCTCTCACCTTTCTCTGCAGCTGCTCTACTATCTTGTCTTGCTGCTTCCTCTGCTCCTCCAGCTCATTTTTTGTCCTCCGCAGCACCTCCATTTGCTTCTGCTCCTCCCTGAGCTTCTCCTTCAGTTCCTTGTGCTCGTGGTTGAGTTTGCTCAGCTTGCTCTGTCGGAGGAACAGTGGCCAGTGAGCATTTTCAGACAGTGCCAACATTGTACTGCTGCAAACATTACAACCTTTTTTTTTTCTTCTGGTTTTTCGCAGCGTCTTTGTCTCACCTGTGTGTCTTCAAGGCGAGTAATCAGTGATCGGTTCGACTGACTCATCTCTTCTTCTCTGTTCCTCACTTTGGTGAGCATGTCTTCGAGCTGCAGCGTCTCTCTCTATGGAGCAGCAGCAACAATAACAGATCCACAGTTACAGTTTGTGTGCTCGGGTGAAAGGTCAGAACAGTAGCATCCATTCATCAGCTGGCTGTTTGGCCCTAGATCAGTAAACAACACCTTCGCATGTGAGTGTTTTCATCCATTTTAACTTGTATGTCCACGTGACATCACAAAGTGGTATGACGTAGTTTCATACATGGTGGACTGGCGAGCAAAACCTCTGATACGGACCTGCTTCTTTCCCGTTTGTGGTATGGCATTGCCCCCCTGCCTCCTCCTCACCTCTAGCTGATTGGCTCTCTGCTCCAGCTTCTTCTCTGAGGCTCTGACCTCCTTGATTGTGTGGTTAAGCTGCTCCACCTCGTCCTCCAGCCCCTGCAGCTTCTCGGTCAGCTGCACCCTCTCCAGGCTCAGCCTTCTCATCTCCACCTTGGCTGCACCCCGTTGTTCCTCTGCCTCCATCTTCTCCTGACCCAGCTGGGCGTTGCTCTACGCAATGGGTTGAGGGACAGGACCACAGTGAGTTCCTCTCACTGGAGATATGGGAGATAACCTTGGCATGGACAGTACCTCTATGGTCATCTCCACGTCCCTGATCAGCTTCTGAAGCTCCTTGTCATATTCTTCCTTCAGTATGGTCATCTCCTTGTCGTGGGTTTCCACCTCTTCTTTTAGCGCCCCCTTCAGGGCACTGAGCTCCCTCTCTCTACGATGCAGCAACTGCTCCTGTTCCTCCTTAGTCAGCAGCATCTCCTCAAAGTCTGCATGTAGCTGTGTCATCTCCTGCCATGGACAGTAACACTGCAGACTGAGCCCCTGGAGTCGGGTCAGGAAGCCACGCTGCCCTGTGTCCTCACTTACCTTCAGGAGGACTTCTCTATCTACGTTTATCTCCTCTGACTTAGCCACCTGGTCCAGCTCGTCGTGCATCTCAGAGAGCTGCTGCTGAAGGTCCTTCATCTCCGTTTTAGATCTGTCTCGCTCCGCCTTCATCCGGGCGAGCCTAAGAGGCAGCAGTGGATGATAAGAGGAGGATTTTAGCATTACATGAAGGTCCTTCTGCAAAAAGGAGGAGAGAGGACATCTAATGGTACAACTTTTCTATGACTAAGAGATGAGACATGGTAATGGATGAAATTCCTCCCTTCTACCTCAGCCTTCTCTCCACATGACCTACCACTGAAAACCAGAATTATTGCATCTTGGTTGTAAACTTCATGTTGCGTCTCAAGGATCAAATCTTACTCTTGCTTGGTGGCCTGAAGCTCTGCCTCCATGCTCTCCAACCTGGCCCTCAGCTTGGAAATTTCTGCCTGACTTTTGTCCAACTCCTCTTGAAGTTTCTCCCTTCCTTCTCTCGCCTTTTCACAAGCCCTGGCGAGGGTCTTCTCATTCTGGAAACAGAGGAGCAGAAAAGGCACATGTGAGCAGATGAATGCTCCAGGCATGAAAGGGCCAAATGGTGCTCCACCTCACCTTAATCTCCACTGCCACTTTGTTCTTCAACTCAGCCACTTCCTTCTTCAGTCCTGCCTGTTTCTCCTGGAGCAGCCTGACCTCCGCCGCGTGATCCTGCACAGTTTTAAAGAAGAGGGTGCACAACAACATGGCATCAGCCGGGGCTTATGTCAAAGATACTTCATCATGCTGAGTGGTGATCAAAACGGCTCACTCTCTCCTTCTCCTCCTCCGCTACACCCTCTGTGGTCGTCCACTTCAGTTTGCTGACGCTTTCAAACAGCAGATCCACTTTCCTCTGTATGG
>OMPJ01010782.1:0-13178 GCA_900312935.1 Carapus acus
CCTGAAGCTCTGTCTGTCTTGACCCCACACTGATGCACATGCCCACACACACACACACACACACACACACACACACACACACACACACACACACACACTCTCCAGGCTGAGTCAGGGCCTGGCGTGCCGTGCAGGGAAACCTGTTCTGTGGTTTGCAGGCAGCTGTCAAAAGCTCCGACGTTTCATCGTCGACATGGCTAATCTCCTCAAAGTGCTGCCAAGGGTTGACCCCAGGGTTTCACACGCACACGCACACACACACAGACACACACACGTTGAGCAGTCACTACAAAGTGAGCAGCAGCTTATGAAATTAAACACTTTGTCAAATTAGCTGGTGACAAACGTGTTTGTGTTTGGGTGTGTGTGTCTGTGTGGAAAGATTTCGATCTTGATAGAGAATCTATCTATAGATAGATATCACGTTTCTGTGGACTATGATGAGTTATGACAAACAGCAGAATTGAACTGTGGAGTCAAAACAATCCAAATTAGATTTAGATGTTGATTCAGATTTCACATACATTTCTCAGTACATATTTTACACCAATATCCATCATCTCTAAGAGGAGGTGAGGAGTGTCCACATATCCATTCACACACTTGCGGTGGCCTCCTGAATGTGTGTGTCTGTCCTGTTGCCACAGCGCTTCAGATACATGCAGCAGCGATGCAGAATGTTGACGTATATAAACTGGCACGCGTGCAAACATACACTCCCTTTGAGGTGCACCTGGCATGGCGCTGATGAGAGCCAGCTTCAGTCTCCCACTCCTCCTCCACCTCGGCGATGTGATTGTTCCTCTCGTCTCGAGCCTCCCCAGCTGTCCGCTTACATAATGTTGGCCCAGGACATCCACAGTTAAGCTAGCAGGGGGTGGTGTGTGTTTGTGTGTGTGTGTGTGCGTGCGTGTGCACTGACAGTAGTGGGGGTGTGGGGGGCGTTTTCCTTCCCTGTTACATAAGGGAATGTTTGCCCGGGATGAGCTGATGGTGGCGATTCCAGAAATAGGCCCGATTCGGCGCTACAGGAGCACGGCGTGCTCAGCGCGGCGGTGACGATGGGAAGCTCGCACACTCACCGGCGCGTGCATGTGGCCAGCAGCTCCCGGGCGCTCACCGGGGTGCGACGTCGGCGAGAAGCAGATGATGGAAAGCACGTGTCTGTCCTTGTTTGGGGCTTTTTTTTTCCCCTGCAGACATTCAATTAAACATCCAAAATTTTCACCTGTGGTCCCAAACACACGGATTTGCTCCAAGGTCGTCCCCGAGTGAGGTTGACCTTGAGTGGAAACCTCTGCCTGTTGTCAGGAGAAGCGGCCCAGGGTTCCTCATTGCTGCTGGGCCTTTATGGATTTCTTTATCTTTCCTAGGCGAGTGTTATACGACGCCTGCGGCCCTGTTGACGCGTCTCGTTCCCCTCCCGTGATTTACGGGACGCTGTAGGTGGGGCCTCTTAGCATCTCCAAGGCCGTCCAGCCGCCTCTCAAACGGCAGTTTGTAGCAGGAGAGGTGTGTGTGAGGTCATCAGCATGGAGGTACAATCTACAGCACACCTAAAAATATGAGATCAGGATGCTGCATTTGCTGGATTTTCATTCAGTTTTCGCCCAGATTTTTGCTTCGGGGTCCATTTTCAAGGTCCCGATTGTCCTGTCTAGCCTATCTAGTCATATTTTCATTTAAATAACATTTGTGCAGGCTGTGGTGCGAGTGTGTGTGTCTTTGTGTGCGTGTGTGTGTGTCCTCTGCCTGTGACCATGTGTGACGGCTCCTTTTACCAGAGCATGAAATTGATTAATCCAGAAGATTACCTGCCTCTGAAAAGACCCCAGCGAGCTCATGAATACAGTTACATTTCTGTGACCGCGGTGCGCTTTTCTCATTAAAAAAGGTTGGAATTATTATTTTTTGGCATGTTTGATTTTGACCAGAGTGGCAATGACCTCTGAGAATTTTCTATAAAAAATGCAACGGGGAGGGAGGAGCGGCCGTAGCTCTGCAGGAGCTGCGGGCTGAATCCTAATAAACGACTGCAGCAGCGAGCAGACAGAGCATGAAACACGCACACACACACACACACACACAAACACAGCAAAGTGTCGGGACTTGTTGTTAGAAAGAAACAAACGTCTATGTTTGCGCGTTGCGACTTGATCCGACCAAACTGTGGCTGATATTAAAATCGTCACGGACGCTGACGGAAAGATGATACTTTTGAAAATATCCGAGGTAGTAATTTGTCAGCATTTCCACGATCGAATAACGCGACACAGACCGAGGCGGCCGGCTGGTGAAGATTCGTTTCAGTAATCCTGAGTGATGGAGAGGTTAATGCGACAGTAATGGAAACTGCAGCTGAATTTGCTCCACTGTAAGGGGGTGTTGACGATGGAGAGAGGTGTGTGTGTGTGTGTGTGTGCGCGAGTGTGTGTGTATGTGTGTCCTCCTCCTCCTCCTCCTCACCCCTCTCTCCTCCCCAGCATTGACAGATAGCTGCCGCCAACCCAGTAACGTCGTCCCGACTCGGTTGTCTCTACGTCACTCTGCCCCCGTGTGGCCAACAGAGGTGACGCGGGCGTATTCCACCTTAATGCCCCCACGTCTACTTACCCAGTGATTAACTGTCGGGACAATGTCGCCCGCAGGCGCCATGCTGTGAGCTCGACGGCGCCATGGAGGAGGCGGCCAGCCGGCTGGAGAGAGAGCACGTGCACAGCGTCTACGACAAGATCGCCCCTTACTTCAACGACAGCCGCTACAAGGCCTGGCCCAAGGTCAGGCAGTTCCTCCTGGACCTCCCGCCGGGGAGCATCGTGGCCGATGTGGGTGAGTAGCCGACACAAAATCCTCGCTGGCCTGGTGGAGTAGGTGTGGAGAGGATGGGGGAGCCTTGTGTGTGTGTGTGTGTATCCAGGTGACGTTGTCCCAGTAGACGTTTTTGCATCGTAGCAGTGGAGTGAGGTGTTATTGCTCAAGGACTCTTTGACATTGGACCCTTTCAGAAGGAGGCTTGAATCGTACCGGCAACCTTTTGGTTTTTGAGACTACAAACTCCTCATGTCATGCTACCCCCCTCTCCCTCTCCCTCTCTCTCTCTCTCTCTCTCTCTCTCTCTCTCAGGCTGCGGCAATGGCAAATATCTCAACATCAACAAGGACGTGTTCAAGCTGGGCTGCGACGTGTGTCGCCCCCTGGTGGACTCGGCCTGGAGCCAAGGACACGAGGTGCAGGTGTGCGACGGGCTGTACCTGCCGTACAGGGACGGCTGCTTCGACGCCGTGTTGTCCATCGCAGGTACACACACCCCTCTTCAAACGACGGCTCCCTCTCTGCCCGCTTCTCTGGCGGTGATAAATATCAGTGTCACTGCGAGCGCCCGTCGCCTGGCAGCGGCGCATTTTGGACGGCGCTCAATGCCTCGACTCCAATGGCAGAGTGGAATTACTCGCCGACGCTATAAATCAGCGCCGCTCAGCCGGCAGCGGCGAGGCGGTATTGCTTTAACCAGAGGTTGGCTACCCGTGGCTCTGGAGCCTCAAAAATGTATTAAAATGGAAAAAGATGGGGGGAAAAATATAACTTTTTTGTTTTAATATGTTTTTTTCTGGTAGGAAGAATATGACACAAATATTCCTGATGATCTCCAATGCTACAAAAATGTGTAGGAATTTTTTAAAATTCATTAATAAGGATTATATAAGGATTTTAATTTTTTTGCAGCTCCAGACAGATTTGTTTTATGCTCTATTGGTTCAATATGGCTCTTTCAACATTTTCAGTTTTTGACCTCTGGTTTTGACAGCTGCATCTCTAGCTCACCGACCCCCCCTTTCGTTGCAGTCATCCACCATTTGTCCACCAAAGAGCGTCGTATCCGAGCAATAAAGGAGATGGCCCGCACCCTGCGCGTGGGGGGCAGCATCATGGTCTACGTGTGGGCCATGGAGCAGAAGCACCGCAAGTTCGAGAAGCAGGACATCTTCGTCCCCTGGAACCCCAACCCCCGTTCGCCCCGCCGCGGGCCCCGACCCAGGGGCGCCGCGCAGAGCGCCAGCGAAGCCATAGACGACAGCGACAAGCACAGGAAGGTCCGAAGCACATCGTCGGTGGTGGACGAGGAGCCGCAGCAGAGGACGCAGAGGCTCTGGTTCTTCTCCAGGTCTTTGGACTCGGTGTTGGACTTTGGGAGCCTGGCCATCTCGCGGCCCTTCTCCCGAGACCTCAGCACTTTATCCACGCCGGCGGGGGAGACGGAGGCAGCCAAGCCGGGCCCGCGCGGGAGAGGGCGGGGCCTCATCAAGCAAGTCTCCAGCTTCTTCTCGCCGCCGTCCACCATCGGCTCGGTGGAGGACGTCTTCGCCTCCGTCACCGACCTGCACAAGGAGGAGAAAGACGGCGAGGGCGAAGCCAGCGACGGCACGCAGAGCCCCGGGGTGCCCGTGTCTCTGGCGCAGGAGTGCGGTTCCGTGGCCCTGCCGGACCTCCTCCATCACCAGAGGGAGCGAGACGGAGGAAAGGACGGCGGGCAGCAGGGGAAGGAGCGGGACCAGCAGGGGGCGCCAGAGGGGCCGGTGGAAGGAGCCTGTCTGAGGTACTACCACGTGTTCAGGGAGGGCGAGTTGGCCGAGCTGATCCAGAATCACGTGGAGGAGCTCCACGTCAAATACACCTACTTTGATCATGCCAACTGGTGCGTAGTGGCGGAGAAAATTCAGGTTTGGAAAATTTGATTTTTAAAATAGTTTTTAGGCGTAGTTCTGTTTTAATTGTGTGCGTCTTGTCTGCCTCATGTTTTCGCACTGAGTGCCCTGTTACACAATTGCTCATATTCTTGAGGGTCCACAAGTATCCGGGCAAATCGTTGTTGCCTTTTCAAGTGCAGTATTTTGAAGTTTCAATAATCGTTGGTTTCACCTCAGTATTTCCAAAGCAGGAGAGGAGGACAAACAAACGGCTGCTATGGTAAATGGACACATCCACTTATTTATTCAGCTCCAGTATAAAGAAACACAAGAAGTGTACAAATGTGTGTGTGTGAGTGTAATAATAAATGTCAATGTTTTCATCTGACTGGGACTCGCCGACAGCGCTGCCAATGGTTTTAACCCTTAAGAGACTTCTCTCTGCAAGATTTCTCGATTTTTACATTCCTTGTCGTTCATAAATGTTATGGATGGACGGACTTATTGTGTTTTTTTATTTACACTTGCTTTTACAATGACACGCTCCTGTACAACTTAATAATTGCCAAGTTTACGACATTCCATGATCAGGACCATAATGACATTTCATTTTATAAATGTTGCTTTTGCGGTTTATTTACTCCATACTGCCATCTAGTGGCTGATAAGAATCATTACATCATGAGACATCGTATTCCATTTACGAAAATCCATGTGAAGTGAAATCAATTTTTAAAACTCAGTTTATCACTTGAATGTCGTTGTAGAAAGCTTGAGGCTGCCTGAACTATTTTTTTCCAGGCGCTCCAGCAGGTAGTTTGTACGGGAGTGAAATTGACACTAGCCTGGATGCTCCCTTTGTATCTCATCTAAAAGCACTCGGTCCAGTTTGAACTCTGAGCACGTTTCGGCAGCTCAAATCGCCTCATATACTGTGAAGGAAACGTTGCACTGTCTCATACGTCTGTTGCTGCCTCGACGTTGGCGGTGTTTAGACGTACCGTCTGTCTGCCAAGGATGCTGTGACCAACTGTGTTTAATCTAAGTCGCACTGCTACCTTATTGTCTTACGTCAAGTGATTTTTATTTTACATTAAATGAGTTTTGTTTGTGATTGGTGGTGGTGCCTTTGTTGATGATGCCAACTACTGTTCGGTTCGCATTAGCTCTACAGATACGTACCATAATAGAAAGTAGATGTGAATCATTGTAATTCATGTGTTTCCAATTGCGCGGTTTTGAACCCCGCCTACTTCTCAGGTGGAAGTTCCAATTAACTTGACTTCTCATTAAGAGCTCAATCTATAGATGAAATCACCAGGAAAAGTCACACTGGTGTGCAGAGGATCTGTGGCAAGAAAAGTATTGACGGAATTAGAGGCAGTTAGTCGAGGCTGCAGGCAACGAGGACAGATGGAGACGAGTATCAACACTTCTCACTGATAAAGTGACTTTACTGCACAAATCTGCCAGCCACAGAAGCTACTTAAGCTTTTGCCTGCTCCATTTAGCCAAGAGTGGCAGCGAGCGCCTCTCACACTTAGACACTTGGAATCATCAACAGCTGCCGAGGAACACATGCAAAGTCAAGTCTAACCTAAGCGAAGCTCAGCGACCAGTGATGGCACGTCATGGGTGAATAGTTTAACCTTTAACCTGCAGGATGCAGCATTTTTGCCTTCAGAGAGAAGATAACTGTGATGTTTGTTTGAAATTTTATTTAATTGTTCTCAGCAGGAGGTTCTGGACGTTGAACGGGTCGATGAAGACACAGAACAAAAGAGTCCAGCTAAGCTTTAATGGTCAGTGGATCATTGTTCCTCTTCGACATTGCGCTCTAGAGAGCTGGTCACAACTTGAGGGACTTTAAGGCCAATATCAGTTACAGTATTAACACTGGCATGTATCTGATAGGAATTATGATACAAGATCAAAAGTACCTGACAAAAACAGTACCTGACAAAATTTAATTAAAAAATTAGCAGCTTGGAAGGCATTAAAGTACATTAAATATGACATATCTAAATCACCTTATGTTACACACACACACATTTCTCCCAAAAACTGTATAAACTGACAAGAGGTCCTTGAAATCGTCTCCGAGTCATGGGGATGAAAGGTTACATTCCACACTCCCTCCACACCTGAAACAGGGTAGATGGAAATGGTCACTGTCTTGTTCGACTTTATTTTATTCTATACTCTCAGCATGAGTACCTGGTCTGCTGCTCTGTGGAGGATGGAGTGTCTGAGGGCCAGTTTGTCTATGTCTCTGGAGTATCCTCCGCCAATGACGGCTGCAACGGCCACGCCTCTGTTGACGACGCTTTTAAGCACGTACAGGTCTCTCCTGTAGAGCCCTGGAGAGGAAAACCCAGTCACCTCCGTGTCCAAACCTGAATTGGCAACGGAGAAAAGTCTGACGTGTCTCTCACCCTGATCAGTCAGCTGAAGTCGCCCGAGCTCGTCGTCCTGGTGAGGGTCGACTCCGGCATCGTACAGGACCAGATCGGGGCGAAACGTGTCCAAGATCCACGGCAGGTGGGCCTCAACTGAACGACAAAATAAATAGCCACAGGCGTGCCTGTCCATTAAAACCAGTTTGCACTTTGGAGTCGAGCTTGGTATGCTTCAATTTGTCATTTAAATGACCATACAGTGACGTTGCTTGCTCTTCTTGACATTAATCAGAGTTAGAAATTTAATCCAAAGCCTGGTACCAAATCACAACAATCTATCTTATACTGAAGATGTGTGTATTGATCGCGTATTTACATGCAACCTGAGTCTGATCTCAGTCTACTCACCTGTTGAGAGATATTCCTTGTCCTGCATGCCGTCCTCCACACTCACATCCAGGTCGCTCTGTTGTTTCCGCAGCGGGAAGTTTTTCCCACAGTGCACGGAGAAGGTGAAAACGTGTGGCTCCTCTTTAAAAATGAAGGCTGTGCCATCTCCCTGTCAAATCCATCGCACAGAAATCTAACCAAAAGACCACAACGAACCAGCTTTCATGAGATGTGCAACTGAGAGTCTGGCGCGCGACCTGATGTACATCCAGATCCACAATCAGAACCTTCCGTCTTGTGGAGGAGTCTCTTCTCGAGTGTTTGGCAGCAACAGCCAAGTCATTGAGTAGACAAAACCCAGAGCCGTGGCTGGGAAAAGCATGATGGGTGCCCCCTGCCGTGCTGCAGGCAAGGCCCCGCTGCAGAGCGATCTCTGCCGCCAAGACAGTTCCACCTGGACAAATGGAGGTCATCAGCCATCACCTCTGTACTTTGCCTTTTCATTTAACCCATTTTGTTTTCAGGAGTAAGTTTTTTGGGTGACTGAACACCCACTGACAACATCACCTCCCACAGCCTCACCCGTTTCATAGCGGCAGCGCCTGACGATGCCCTCGCTCCATGGGAAGCCAGTCCTCCTCTGCTCTTTCTCGTCCACGGTCCCGTTGATGAAGTTGTTGAGGTATTCGTCTGTGTGCACACAGCTAAGCAACTCTGGAGAGGCAATTTCAGGGGCCCACACCTACTGAGTCAGAAACAGCAGTAAGAAACAGCCCAGGGAAGACATCGTAAACTACCAGACAAAAAGCATCACTCACCTGGCTCTCGGTGATGATTTGGTCTTTCAGCAGAAAATGTAGAACCCTTGGAAACTTCTTCATGGGGAACCTGTGGTTGTCTGGGAGAGGACATGAGTAGTCGCTGTGATGGACGATAGGAAGTCTGCTGGACTCGGGTCTGACCTGGGGAAAGATGAGCAGAGAATTAACCCATCAATTGAAAACCGTCAGTAAAGGGTGAATAAAATGTAGCCTTTGTTTTTATATCCTATATCTGCAATAAATTCTGAACTAGTGTTTTATCTGGATGGTGCTACCTACACAAATCTGCCATCATCTTGCCACTGCTATTGTCAGTGCTACTACTCATTTGAATAAAAGCACGTAATCACTCGGTAATTATGCGGGCGACCTTTGAAAACTTGGTTGGAAATTGCAGTGCAGAGACTATCACCAGAGAAAGATTTTTAATGGGACATCACTATCTCGCAAATGGCATTCATCCGGATTCTGCCTGCTACACTGATACCTCATCTTTGCATGGAACAGAAGAAGACGGGTTAGTTTTCTATAAATAACACAATTAGTCAGGTCAGAGTCCTCACAATCTCAGCGTGAAAACCTCTACAGGAGACAGGAAAGGCACCGACGAGTTGCTCTATTTTTCTCCAACGTGTTCTTGTGAATATTAACTTGCTGCAAGTCATTGTTTCTGTCCTAAGCTAAATTCGACATAAATTCATTTGATACATAGACTTCTATCTAAAAATCCTACTATTAGCTACTCGTTGCTGACACTTTCTTCTTCTCTTGGCCATATACGGTGCATGTTATCTCAATACCGCCCCCTAGAGTCGGGGAGCGGAGATTATTGTACCTGACCGTTTGGGTTTCATGGCGCTTTACCGCCCCCCGGTGATGCAGAGCATCTCGATAATAGAAAATGTGATTGTCGAGCGGTCTTGCCAACACGTCATTCATACATTTGCAACCAGTCTTTTACAACTAAATTTAATTACTGTCGATAGCGCTTGTGTGACACATTATATCCGATCACCTGGCCAGCATCGTGACTTGTCTCTGACGTCACGCGTGCTTTAAATCAACATACCGTTTGCAGGCACCAAACTAAGAATTCTACGGTTTAACTAAGAAATCTACATTTTAACATGCGTATTAAACGGTCGACGTGAAAACAATACGCGCCACAATGTCTTGTCGTCTTTTAGCTTTATACAGCAGTGCTGAATTAAGATAAGTTCGCCCGTGCCTCGAGGCTGTGTCTTAAAATGGCATCTATGTACATTGTTTATTAGCTGGTAAGAGGAATTGAACTTGAGCCAGAGAATCCCGTCCATAACAACTTTTAGTGAGTCTTGTCCGAAAAAAGTACTTGCAGTGAGGTAATATCGGCGTTCATGGGAATGAGTTACGACTTCAGTTGGTTAACACGTATTTTTTTCTGACAGCCTGATTTTCGCGGCATAATTTACACGACTGTCTGACCTCATCATTGTAATTATAGTGATTGTGATGAGTAACGGCCGCGGCAGCAGGAGAGGTGGCGGTGGCGGGTGTTTGTGCAGGAGGCCTCCGTGTTGTCACGTCTGGCCTTAATCCACAGCTCATTCTTCGGATACTTGTGTTGTGGTATCACCTCCATCGCATGCGCTGCATCTGTCGGAGCAGGCTGCAGATTCCTGCGTCTGCCGTCACGCCAAGCAGCTCGGCGGCGTCCAGCCCAGCTGGCACACCATCGTTTGACAAACATCACGTAAAGATGTTTGCTTCCCGACAGATGGACGGCCAAAGATTGGACCAGAATCAGTGACATACTTTATTTATCTTCTGATGGGAGTCAATATGTGGCACAATGGATACATATCGAAAATGCTGACAGTATGGTATATTGTCAAGTTACAGACGGTATATTTACCCTGAAACTGGTTAAATACGATCAATAATATATGTATTATGAAAAACGAGATACCTGGTTGTGACGCTAGTCCATCAATCACGGTGTTCGCTGGAATTAATATTGAACCACTGCAGATACCGTAGTGGAGGAGCAATTTAACCACTGCGCATGTGCATGACAGGTTGGCGGGTTGTAACAGATTCGTACGCCAAACGCAGTTTGTACTTTTGGACTGCTAGCACTTTGGGTAATAAATCACATTTGGAATTATCTAATTAATCTCGTCTCAAAGCACGTCTTCCTGCAATGCTTAAATGAAATGCTACGGTTAGATAAATTTGACATGGTTTAAAAAAAGAAGAAGCATAAATGACTTATCGGAGCT
Organism: Carapus acus; assembly: GCA_900312935.1. NCBI lineage: Eukaryota > Metazoa > Chordata > Actinopteri > Ophidiiformes > Carapidae > Carapus > Carapus acus. Next base: position 10,557 of record OMPJ01010782.1, read on the forward strand.
CATTCCATCTGATCATATTAGCATCAGAGATGTTGTTTAAGTTCCTGCAAATTCACACAACAACAGAGACTAAAAGGAAAGGATAAGTTGGACAGCGGAAAGGAGAAACATAAAACATAGAAATATATAGAAATGTATCGATGCAATCCGAATATGTCCATCCTGAAATTACTAATATTTTAAACATCAATGAGAAAGACAGACACAAGTCATCCCAGCTGTGTATAGCAAAAATTAAATCCTCATATTGTCCGCAGGCAGAACCAGTGCGGATTAGCAACATGAAACATAAGACCCATCCCTGCCTTTTGTTTGGGATAATCAGATTTCCTCACCATCTTAATTCACTCCTCCCCTCTGCTCTGCTTGCAGGCCATCACCCTCCTATCAAAAGCACCAAAGCAGCCCAGACCGATCGGGAGAGGTGGTCCCTAACTTCCAGCGATGGAGACGGGGATCACTCCGTGGTGACACCCTGAAATAGATTTACTGTCGTTACACCCATAACATGGTGTCCTAGGCGTCAACAGGCAGCTGGAGGGGGTAAGTGATCCGCTCTGTACATGTAGTACACAACCTCATCTTGCATTATCCTTCGCTGTACGTACACGTGAGAGAGGTACTTTGAAGTACTGCCTGGTCCGATTGTTGTCAAAAGATGAAAAATTAGTTTGTTTCAGTTGGAAGTGTGGAAAGTTTCTTTGGAATGGAATGGACATGGCCTTTAATTTCCTACTTTGGCGTCTCGCTCTGCCTCTTAATTTGCGGCCGTTAGACGTGGCAGGCAGATGAAGGTCCTGGCAGACTTACCAACGGCTGTTGGGTACTCCCAGAGAGAGAGAGAGTGAGTGTTTGTGTGTGTGCGTGCGTGTGCATACACGTACGTGTGTGTGTGTTTGTAGCACTCTTGCTCGACGGAGATTTACACAACCCCCACGTTGAGGGGCCGGCGCGCTCCGGAGCCGCTGAGACAATGGGTGAGAGCTCTGGCCCCATGTGCAGGAGGAAAATCTGCTGATAATAGAGAGGAGAGATTAGAGAGGCAAAATCAATTACTGAGCTCGGCTCTCAGCTGCGCGAGGAGGAAGGAAGTGAGGATACGGTGCTTCAGAAAATTCATCCACACAATTCATCCACACTGGATCCTGAAATGAAGAGGGACCGTTTCAGGTGCAGATTTAGGGTCACAGAATCTGTAGCAGGGTGATGATTCTTTAACTTCAACTGTCTCCCCCAGTGCTTCTCCAAGTTGTATGAACCCGCCGATAGTGTGCGCGTGTGTAGCATATGTGTGTGCATGCCTGTTTGTTTTATCCTGCCTTTGAGCACAGCTTTTCCTCAGCTGTGTGCGAGCAGCCGTGTCACCACGCTCCGGGGCCGGTTGCACCCAGCATTGCAGCGGGCAGCAGAGACAATAGAGGAGGCAAACGTCCAGCTTTGATCGGCGCCCTCCCCCCCAGCAGGCAAACCAAAGAGTGGCTCCACCAGGGACTGTGTGGGAGGAACATCTTGTTATTCCCTGACAAGACGTTGGTTCATTTGAGCTGCGGCTTCTAAGCTGTATTAACCTTAACAGCTAGGTAGTATGACAAATCAAGCATCCTGGTGCAGGCACGCACACACACAGACACTCTCTCCCACACACACACACTGCCACATGTCTAGTGGCAGTGGACATTGAATGGTCTCGCGATAGTGAACACAGGAGTGTGTGTGTTAGCAACAAGACAAATGTAGGATTTTTTTCTAGATAAGTTCATATCTCAAAATGACAAAACACACATTTCATGATGTGCCAATCTGCACCTTTCTTACATATTTGGTTGTGCCCTCTGCTGATCTTTGCAGTCCTTTTTGTAAATTTCTGCATCATGTACAATTGTACAATGATGTACAATCATGTACAATTTTCTGGTAAGATGTCGGATTTGTACATTCTTGAAGCTCCTACGGTGGTTTACTGGAGGGCATTCTGATATTGGCATATTAAAGGCTGCATGTTTGCACCTACGGAGGAAGCGTGGTGAAGTTGGTCTCATATGTAAAGGTCAGTGGGGGTCTTAGGGCTTGGGGACCCTGAAGAAGACCGGTTGAGCACTTTCTGTAATTATTGAAATTGTGTTGTTGATTTTTTTTTTTTGCAGTGTTTACTGTTGTTACAGAATGTTCACTCCATTAACAGGAAAAATACAACAACAGCAGCCGGGGGGCAGACTTGTCTTGGCGTTGCATCACACAGGGATGGGATCAATGTTGTGCGGTCCCTGGTGTGTGTTTAACCAGATGAATAACCCCATCATCTCTGAAAATCTGCTCTGTGTCATCTTGGCATGTTTTTTCACGTTCCTGGAAAGAACACGTCTGTTGTTGGACCCCAAAGAGACTGAGGGGATGCGTATGCGTGCACACGTGTGTGTGTGTGCGTGTGATGTTTGCACCAGATACCAGCTCGGATTGAAGCGTACCTGTCAATTACCACGCAATCACGATATCAACCCCCTGCAGCCCTGCCTGCCCGTCCCCCCGCCTACTCCAGAGCCCGCCGCCTTCGCCCTCCACCTCAAGACTCGGAAGGAATTTGCTGCTTGATTGCGAGCGATGGCAGAGCGTGTTGCAGCAGGC